>JAYDZG010000004.1:6590079-6603965 GCA_034509265.1 Microcambeva bendego
CACATGCACACACACACACACACACACACACACACACACACACACACACACACACATAATTAAACTACAAATTCTTAAATGTTGGCTTTACAACCAGTTTATCAGTCATAGCTCACAATATAAAGTGTATATTAGTAAATGTGATTGAATATTAGAAAAAAACTCCAGATACAATATTTAGACAAGAATATACAAGATAACATATGAATTTACAGGCCAACATATTCCATTAACACTTCTTATTTCTTTGAAGCTGAATGTGATTTGCCATTTGGTTTTGTTTTTCCTCAGGGTATGAAATCCAAAACTGTATTTGTTGTTAAATTTGTTAAGACTAATGAATAGGTCCTGCTCTGACTCATTATGAATCATTTGTTTGTCCAACTACATCCTGCATGAAGCCACTTACCAAACCAAGTCAGAGAGAGTTGTTACTTTACCATATGGAAAATACAAATAAAAATACAATTGATTTTATTGCATGCATTGAATCTAAATATGGTGGAATTGAAGATTTTAGGGGGATCTGTGGTTAGTTTAGAAAATTCCTTAAAGAAAGATATGAAGGGATTTGCATATTTCTCCGTGTACATTGGTGTCATGAGCTGAGAGTCTAAGCCTAAACTAATCTCTGCTCACTAAGCAAGACTGCATTTTTTTCCACACTGTCCCAAGTGTTATGATCAAAGATTGTCTAATTAGGGGTTGTCAAAGTATTTGCATGAAGTAGTCTTGTTTACCTGTACTTTTCAACAAGTAACACGCAAATAGCTTCTGATTTATAACAAACAGGATGGATCTAACTATCATTTCCTTTTCCTGTTGAGTGAAGAGTCGTGTGACAAAAGGTGACCCGGTACTGTGGGCCTTACGAACGACATGGCAAAATATCACTTAGTAAAACCCTTTCAAATGAAGCTTTAGTGAGCTTTAAAACACCCTAATACCATTTGACAAGCAGTGCCTGAAGGTAAAATCGGCATTGCTACACATGACACCTGATGAGATGAAAGGCCAGTAGGGCGGAGAAAATACAACTTTAAAGCACTACAATCTCATCAGTGCTAACTCTTGATTACTCTGTACCTTTAACCTCTACAACCAAAGATCTAGGTTGCTAGATGTAGTATGATGGTCTGGGAAAAATGTGTCCACCAGACACACAAAACATCAAACTTTGGGGCTGTAATACTCCAAAGTAAACACAAATACTCACAAATTGTTTGAAATAGTCTTACATATCTGAACTCTTAAGAACTAGGGCTCAAATAATAATAAAAAAAAAATGCTAAAGCGGCACCAGGCATTACCATGTGTGTCTCACACTGGTTTATTAGCAGAAACCACAGACCTTCCTTTGATTTGCATGATTTCAACAGCACAATTAGCAATTCACAAGCTTTTATCTTGAGCTTGTTTCACAGATCAGTTGAATTAATATCAGATGGTTTTACGCTGCTGTTTTAACTTTCTCCATATTTGCTGCATTGATTAATGCAGGATAATTTGTTCGTGAAACACAATTGCATTTAAAATATGAACAAATGTGTCCAATACTCTAAATTCCCAATAATAAATAATAATATATCCCAATAAGTAATTTCCCCAACATTTAACTAGTAAAGTAATAACTATATTACCAGCAGTACTACAACTTAATGTTTTTAGATTTTTACTGTTACAGACATGAAATTCATAGATGCTTAAAAGTAACTTAATTTCCACAGTCCAGTCAAGTTTGACCAATTTGAATATAAAGCCTCTCATAGTGATTCAATGAACGCCAAGAGTAATTAAAGGTGTACTGGTCAATATAAAATCTGAATTTCTGTGAAAGTATAATAAAAAATGGAAGATTTTGAGAGTAATATTTACAGTCAATGTAAGAAACGTGTACACTTAGGGAAACCTCATTATTCATAAAGCTTTTTAATAACATTTACCAGCAATGAAGGCCTGTTTATACAATAAATGGATTTTCTGTTTTGATTTTGATGTTGGAAGTCATTAGTAAATATCTGGATTAATTAAAAAAAACATGTTAACTAATCTATAAAACCATAATCAAGTGCTTAAGAGGATTTACTTTTTCATTTTTGTAGAGCAAAAGTAGTGAATATGAATAATCACATCTCTTCTTTCAAATATTAAATAAACACACTCCAATCCTTTAAGCATTAGTCTCCTATTATTACAGTGATGTTAAGTCAACAGCAGTTAATTATTACCACAAATGAAAGCTTTGAGGAAAAGAAAACCAAGAAACCAAGCCTATACAGAATTATGATTAATTATTATGTGCACCATATGACTCCTGATTCATTTAAAATGCTTTTCCTGACAATGCATTAATGTAACTGTAACTCAACATTCATTGTCTGGATTCCGAAATAAATAGGACTGAAAGCTCAAGAAGGCTCAGAAAAAAGTCTGGAGCTGAATGAGACTAATGTACCTATACATTCTCCTGACAATACAGATATGATAAGGATCTGCCACATGGAGTATGACATGAAATGGTCTTTGTTCATCTGTCAATCTCTGTTCCTTCTCAACATCCTCAACCGCCACTAATCAATAAATGTGGCCTAGATGAGAGGCCTAATCATACCTCGTCTCAATGCACCCTCAGCTCCCTAACCTCTGTACCGTCTGCATTGTGTCCGTACAGAACCAAATTTGTTTCACTGTCACTGAACATATGAGGCTCACATCGGCTACAAAACAGTCAGATTTCCAATTGTTCATGTTTCACCCCCAGTGGAGCTTTAATGTCATATAGATAATAGCAGATACAGACTCACAGCTCCAAGAAGACATTGAATATAATTAGAAGTTTGCTGTACTTACAAAATAAACTTCTTTCCAATCCTACAATAAAAAATAAAGGTTTTTTTCTTCACAGTCACCTACGTTTATGATACATTTGCAGCTTCATGACATTTTTGATTAAGTGTGTAGCCACTGATTCACTGCTGTTTTCACATCATCATCACATGAAAATCTTATTCCCCTTCTTATGGTGTCTTAAAATGGTAGAAATAAGAGTCTATCTATCTATCTATCTATCTATCTATCTATCTATCTATCTATCTATCTGTCCGTCCGTCCGTCCGTCCGTCCGTCCGTCCGTCCGTCCGTCCGTCCGTCCGTCCGTCCGTCCGTCCGTCCATCCGTCCATCCATCCACCCACCCACCCATCTAGTTTCATTGCCATTTACAAAGTGTTCCATTTTTTTCTGAAAATGTCTTGTATGTGAATACTACACCATGTTTAATAGTAATAAAACATTTCCCTTTTAACCCTAACAAACAGTGTAGATTAGAACTAATTAGTTGTAGAAAAATGCCAACAACAATGTATTACGTCTAAAAACTAACGAGGAAGCTGAGATGAAGCTTTTACTATTGTGTAGTCTTATTTTAGCCTTCTAAACCTGTTTCTATCCTACGTCAAATATGACACAGAAAAGCACCTCCCAGGTATGCTCAACCAATTATAGGCGCATGCTAAGCATACAATAAAGAGAATGAATGAACAAATTCCTGAGGGAAAACAATCAATGTTTTCATTCAGCAATCTATAATATCGGTGACTGTTGACTAATACTGTCTGTCTGGGTTTGCTTTAACCTCACAAAGAGATCTAAAGCAAACAAACTATTAAATAAACAATTATAGATACCTTAATGGAGCACCTTGCATTGTCGCTGCTCTAGAAATTCATTAGATTTGTTTATTTAGATATTAAATCTGTCTGAATAAATCTTAGGCTTTGGTGTTGCGATTAAATGTAACCCTAGAGAACAAGATAACCAATTCCCCCTGATAAGTTTCCCTCTGACAAATACATTTTAATAGACTTTTGAGCTGAAATGTGATCAATACGCAACAATTTTACTAATACAACAAAAAAACAATACAACAAAATATTTGAATGCCTAGTTACAAACCAATTCCAATATAATGACTAGACACAATGTTATGACCACTGACAGGTGAAGTGAATAACACGGATCATGGCACCTTTTAATAGGTGGGATAAACAACATCAGGCAGCAAGTGACATTTGAAACCCAAAGTTGGTGTTAGATGCAGGAACAGCTTGCATGGCAAGCGTGAGGATTCAAGTACCAAATTGTGATGACTAGATGTTGGATAAACAGAAAATAAATGAATGAATGAATAAAGATCTGTCAAACCTGGTATGCATTTTAGTGATTTTATTATAATCATAAATTATTTTCAGCAATTAGCGGACACCTTAATCCAAAGTGATTTACAATTACAGAACACAGTCTGAGCAATTGAGGGTTAAGGCCTTGCTCAAGTGGCAATATTGACAACCTGACTGTGGCTAGGCTTGAACCAGTGCCCTTCAGATGACTAGTCCAGTGCCTACCTAAAGGTCAATTCCTTGTCTCCAATACACCTGGCTGCATGTTTTTGGACTGCAGGAGGAAACCCGAGTTCCCGGGGAAAACCAACACAGACACGGGAGAACATGCAAACGCCACACAGAAAGGACCCAGATTGCCCCACCTGGGGATCGAATACCTCACTGAGTGACCGTGCTCCCTAATAGTTTTAAAACAACTAAACAGATACATTTCCTGTACAGTTTAAAAGAGCAGAAGAAAAATGAGGCATTTTTAATATTTGATTTTTTTTTTGCTGTAGAAAAAATTTAGTTACAGGCAGTATTTCAAGCAAAACAATTTAAAAACTAAAGATAAAACTGCCTTGATCGAATTGATAAAATAATGCCGGTCACTTATAATATTACATCAATTCAGTTAAACTATGCCAAAATATTGCTGTTTTCTAACACCTGCTTGCACCTGTTTTAAGTCTTCCCATTACAGCTGGGTTTAGCAGTTAAGTTCCATTCATCCGAATTCAATGACTGCTAATATTAGCACAGTTTTTTGCACCTGGTTTTCAAGGCTGAACCTGACAGAGCAGCAACCAACCTTTATTTCACCCACTCCCAGCATTCTTTGTGGTTGGGATGCACTATGTATCTCCAGCCGCAGCTATTGTCAACAGCAGACATCAGAGCAACAGGACAAGCAAGCTGGCGCACACACGCTCATCCGCCCATGTTTAACCTGAAATTAATTCCAACTGTCATGTCATGCAAGAAAATGAAATGGACAGCATATATATTTTTATCCCAAGCTTGCCTTCCTTCATTCTTAGATGTTTTGAGAGAGTCGGGACCTTACATTTTAGTGAGTGCCGTACTTTTGGGCAGGGTCAGAGAGCTGTCATAATCTACTGTACATCATACCAGTATGTCGCACGTTAACGATTACTTGAACTAGTTAGAAAATACACAGATCATCCAGACCAGCAAGTTAATTCTGTCAAGTATTTAATCCTAGAAATCAAGTATGGCCATTAGTCTGAGAGGTAAGACCATCACCTAAATAAAGTACAAGAGAATGGGCAGCTCTGTGAGGTGGGATGAGTCGGTAAGGGTCAGCTCAAAGCCCTGACCCCATGAGGATTGGATGCTATTTTCCCACGGCTGGAGCTGATCTGAGAGCGACTCGTTAACAACATCTGCCCTGGTTCAGGGAGGATTAACCCCTCCCTCAAGCTTCGGCACCTCTCTTCCCTCAACTTCACTTGGCCAGGCTGTCAGTCCCGGGGCCAACAGCAGCCTCAGTCCAGTGGACAGACCTGACAGCAGTGCCTGCAGCCAGTCTGGTCTGCCATAATTGCCCCTCTAATCGATACGCAAACCATGGAACGAATGCACGTATCGTCTCGAACCCTTGAAATATCAAAGGATCCAGTACATTGGATTGAACGCAAACTATTTCTAAACCATGTGTACAATGTGTGTGTATTAAATCAACAATAATTTAATAATTCTCACCACAGCCTGTCAGTCTGGTTCAACAAAGGAAATAAAACAATGGTTTGAGATTTTATGGATTAGAATAAGTAAATAATGTGTGTGTGTGTGTGTGTGTGTGTGTGTGTGTGTGTGTGTGTGTGTGTGTTGGGGGGTAGAAAACACAAACTGAGGTCATAGGCAGACGTTAGTTAGGATGTGCCTGCACTTGCTGAGTGGGCATAGCAGTGCTTCACGTGACTTGGTGGGCCCCAGAATTAGAGGTTCAGTTTGCTCTTGTCTTTCTGAGCTGTTTTTTAGGCCCTGTTAAAGGTCTGCTATGTGTGGCATGAGTTATTCAGTGCACTGCTTACTCTAACGAGGCATAACTGCAGAATTTTCACGGTTTCCTGATCATGTATTTGTCCCCAAATGAAGGTCAAAACCTGCTAGGATTCAGTTTAACAGGAAAAGTATTACCTTTGGTTACAGACACAGATGTTTCACTGGATAGATAGCAAATGAATAAAATATACTTTCTGCCAAGTAGGTTGGGAAGCAGTCATTCACATAGCGTTCTTATGGGGGTTTGAACTGTGTGTCCTCCTAATGTCCCATAAATTTCAAGCTTTCTGGGAGAGGTGCTAAATACTGTATTTATTGTTGACCAAACATTTTCCCCTATCATGTCCAGATTGCTAATATAAAACGCAATATAATGCTTTCATTATGCTTTACAGTGGGTGAAGTGTTTCTTAATAAATAATGTCTGAAGTTCCTTATATGAGACAAATCACACAGAATGATTGGAAATCAAGTAGGTACAAACTTTGATCATACAGCTAGGGCTGCATGTACATATTTTCTAGTCGTTACTAAATGAAATGAGGTCAAATGGTCTAGTACAATAATACACTAGTGTTTCTAATGAAATCCATTATTTATTTGATACAAAATTATTTAATCCGTTTTCATTATGATGATGATCTTGGACATCATTGATTTGGAATGGTTTTTATGCCAGATGCCCTTACTGATGCAACCCTCCTATTTATCCTATTTATCATATTTATAGAACCCAGCAGACTGGTGGCAATGCAGAGTCTCAAGCCCAGGGAGTCCAGACTATCCATACTGGTATGCTATAGGAAAATCCAACTGGACATGCTACCATGAAGATATACTATTAACCTAACAAATCAAATAGGTAAGATAACAGCAAATCTTCTTGAAGATCCTTACTACAGCTGATTATTGTATTTAATTTAGTCCAAAAAAGTCTTGTTTAGTATTTGCCATAATACAACGTGTCCCTAATGTCTGGAAACATAGGAAATATCACTACAACTAACTATTTATATTGTTAAAGTGTGTTAAATTACAAAATATTATTTGTGTGCATCAGGTGTCTATCCCCTAAGGAAGTAAAAACATGGGTACAAACCAACCTCTAATAACCCTACACATGAGACCAAAGTTGGCCCAGTCATGCAACAAAGCAGATTAATAAAAAAAATCTAAAGTGAGTGAAAAGTGGGCCACATCGCACTACAGTGATTTAAGACCCAGCTAGGGAATGCAGGGAGGTCCTAATCTAATCTCCTGCCATCAATAGAGGTGCAGTGGGCTAATCCCAGCGGCACATTGAGGCCACAGATCAAATCCCAGCGGTGTGTGGGAAGGCCGTCGGTTTCGGTAGAGTCCACTCTGTGGCTCATGGAAACTGCAGCAGGGGGTTGCTGTGAAGGTGTCAGGTGCAGCACTAGCGTTAGGCTATCAGAGAACAGTAGCCAAATAGCTGTCACTTTGATTAGCCTGAAGGTACTGGCATTTCAGAATGTGAAAGATAAGAAATTCATCCAGTTTTTAAGGCCACTTGGATCAATATATTGTGCTTTAGGGAGTAGGCCTCACTGATTGTAGGAATTGTCTAAAATTAGGCCATTCCAATCTATTTATTCATTGCATATAATCTTTAGTGTTGGTGTATACAGTGTGGCAGGTAAACTGAATGTTGAAAACGTTCTGTACAGGAACAATTACATGCAATAATATAAGTAGATCTGAAATGTACTACAGCACTAAAGTCCAGCTGATTTCATTAGTTAGTATGCTAGACCATAAATACATTTACTGCACAGAATAACAAGATACAAATAGAGTAGGTCTGTTACAGTTTTACATGATTTAAAATTAAATGAGCTTAAAATTTTAGGTGACAGCATTTGGTCATTATAATAAGTAATTATGTTTTCACTCACACACAAATATGGCCATTAAATAGATTTATTTACACAGGCCAAAATATGCAGACAATGTGTATAATATTTCATTTATGTGTACTATCCATCATTGTATGTTATGTATAACTATTCTGTAATTGAGTGCAAGATGCTTAACATCTGTTTGTCAAATGTAAGTCTTGATTTTAAAAAGTTTTGCCCTGTTTTGGTGGCCCGGTTTAGGTTGTTTGTCTTGTGCCCAGTGTTTGTGTCCATCTCTGACCCATAGTGACCATGTTTAGGATGAAATGGTTACTGAAGATAAGATGTGCTACCAGAAGAATAAACAGGCAGCTTATTTCTAATAATACCTAAAACCAACCTGATGTAATTCATGTTTCACATGCAACATGGTTCAATTCCCCCATGAGGGAAATTTTGATACGATGTTTTCTTTTATTTAAAGAAAATACTTAAGACTTTAAAGTATACTTTGTTTTGTCTATTTTATTTCTATTATATTTTAAATTGTGTAATGTACTGTGAATAATGATTCTCTGCTTTTAGTGTAAATGTAAATTATAGACTTTTAGATGATAGATTTTCAGCTTTCATAAGACAATTAAGGCAAGTTTAGGCGAGGAGCTTAATAGTTATGCTCAAATCAACTCCCATTTCTTCTTTCAATTTGAGTAAAGAAAAACAAGTGTTCCAAGTAAGGTGTGCTGTTTATGACCAATAGATAATTTTGCAATTTTACTACATCATTTCAGCCGGTAAACAGTGGGCTGGAAAAAAATAATATTGATTATAAAGTTTTTTTTACTTACTTTTAATAATATAGGGTTTGTTTTAACACATTTAAAGCAAGCTAGATTTTATGTACATAAAGCATGTGTGTAGTGTCTGTAATATTTTAGTCTATTTAAATTTAAAATAAATAACTTAATAAACGAAATAAAGATTACTTTTGTTAAAAATTGAATAAATTAACAATTCTTTTTGATGTATTCAAGAGGTTTCCTCTATCTAAGACATCAATAATCATGAAATGTTGTATTATTTTAACTTCTATTAAGTGTTTTGTAGACGTTCACTTACAGCTATTCACTGACTGTGTTTTAAGTTTATTATTTCACTGAAGAAGATTTTCAGTTTACACTTAACCTGACTGAATGTATCAGGGTGTTTTCAGTGTTAATGTACTACAGACTAGATGCATATACCAGGTGTCAAATGAACGTAAAGAAGAATATCTGGACATTCTAGATTTCTTTTGTAAAAATTTATTCAGTATTTGAGGATGGTCTTCAAACAAGAAACTCCAGTTTTAAATAAAACTCTTCGTCCCACAAAAATGGGTCAAACTGATACTGTATATAAAAAAACAACACAGAAAAGAAGATTTACAACGCAAAATAAATGAAAGTGAACATTTACAAGGCATATAATCTATGCTTCACAAACTTAAAAAAGTACTATAAATAAAACAAACTTTGAGCTGAATTTCGCGACCAGCACAGTTTCTTTAAATTTCAATTTCAAAACGAACAAAAACTAAAGACAAAACAGAACAAACTACACAGATCTGGACAACAATGCCATTGTACAAATTAAGTGTAAACATCAAAATGAGTGAAACTCTTCCTCCAGTGTTGTTTTTTTCTGAAATCATAACAGCTTCTTCATGAAGCCACCTGCCGTTTTTCACGGAGAGAAAAATCTGACGGCATTAAGAGTCAGAAGTTGAATTCTTCTGCACAGGTTGATTGCGTTAGCTTATAATTAAAAAAAGCTCATTTGCAATGCGGGTTTACTTAGAATAAATGCAGTTCACGATATGTCACACTTCTTTTAATCAGACCACTTTAAAAACTTGAAAAATAATTTCATTCTTTAATCATCAACAGAACTGCGAACTTGTTTGCTTTTTTTCGCCACTCATATAAATTCAAGTACCTGAAGTAACGTAAGATCGTGTTTTTAGTTTCACTGAATCGAATAGTTACTATGCAGAAAATGATTTAAATATTAAGCCTGGGTGGTTTTCGAGGATTCATGTACTAACTTGCAGGCAGTGCGTAAGCCGGGTGAAATCGTTTAACGAACAGTTAAAATGCCAGGCTGTTAGACTAGTTCAGAACTTGTAAGAAATGCAAAAACACCATGATCTTACGTTACTTATTATTTTTTAAAACTTTTCCCCCTTTTTCTACCCCTAAAACAAGAGTCTTTCAAAAGTCGGGACGTGTAGTGTTGCATTCAACTACACTCCACTACCCCTAAATACAAGTCTTTTAAAATGCGGTTTAGGGTAGCGCTCCATTTACCCTTCGACTTCACTACACCCTAAAACGAGTCTTTTAAAATGTGAAGGGACAGTGTTCGATTTTCCCCACGAGTCTCTCAGATGTGGGTTAGGGGCAGTGTGGAGTTGACCCCGGTACCCGCGCTTTGGTAGTGCGGGTGCACGCTGTGTAGGCGGCTGGTCTGGAGTGAGTTGTGCTCGGCGCTGTCTCCTCCGGGTGGCAGGTACATGCTGATCATGTCCCTCAGGTCCCCGAGACAGGCCCGCTGCGAGTGTGAAGTGATGGCGGGGGGTGGCGAGCTAGGCTCTGTTTTGCAAACCGAACCGAGGCCCACAGCACCCGGGCTCTGTTGCGCGTAGGTCACGCCGCTGTAGGTGGACGCTGCGCTCATGTAGGTCTGCGCCGAGGACATCATGGGGTACTGAAGACCCGCTGCCATGTCGTAGCGATGCATTTGCTGGAGCGGAGGTGGGCTGCTCATGCCGTGGTGCTGCGGGTACGCGAGCTGCTCCTGCACCAGAGAGTATGCGCCGTTCGTCCAGCCGTTGGCCACGTGTGCGTAACTGTCCATGCGCTGATGGCCCACGGACACCGCGCTGTTGACCGCGCCCGCACCGGGTCCCAAAAGCCCGCCGGGCAGAGAGTACTTGTCTTTCTTCAGGAGGGTCTTGGTCTTGCGCCTTGGCCGGTATTTATAATCCGGGTGCTCCTTCATGTGCATGGCGCGCAGACGCTTCGCCTCGTCGATGAACGGCCGCTTCTCTGCGTCAGTCAGAAGCTTCCAGTCGGCGCCCAGACGCTTGCTGATTTCGGAGTTGTGCATCTTGGGGTTCTCCTGTGCCATTTTCCTGCGCTGGCCCCTGGACCACACCATGAAGGCGTTCATCGGGCGCTTCACCCGGTCCTGGTCGTTGGCGCCTCCGACGTTCTTTCCGCCCTGACCCGAGCCCGAGTTGGACTGCGGCAGGGGAGTTTTTAACTCGGTTTCCATCATGTTATACATTTCGGCGACTTTTCTCAAGCGTCTTCCACGAGTTAAAAAGTCAGAACTCTAGTTTTCCAAAAGCTGGAATATTTAAAACCCCACACGAGTAGAAAACACGCAAGTAAAAAAAAGCTCTATGCTCAAAGTTCTTAGGCGAAAACGAGCATAAAAACACCAAAGTGTGCAAACTTCGGCTAAAAGTTATAAAAGTGTTTTGATCTACCGAGTTGCTGTGAGTCTCAGTGCGCTCAGTTCTGCTCGGCTCTGCTGTGCCGCACAACTCTGCAAACTTGGGTGCCAAGCTCAGCTGTTATTAGGGGCTCAGCCATGTGATTTGGACTGACAGCATAACAATACGCCTGAGATTTGCCCAATCAGAGCGCAGCTCGGATCTCATCGGCCAAACAGCGCACAGCCAAGCCTCCACTACTCTGTGTGAACCGACTTCAGTCTTCAGATTTCATTAAAGTCCAACAAAAAATAACTTAAGAACACATATAAGGACTAATTTTTGCATATGTATGTATATATATGCATAATACACACACCTGGTCACAGCCAATCAGCCCTCCGACAGCATCGTAGCTTAATTTTATTAATAATAAATTATGTATCTATTCTCACACATTTGCTTTCGAACAATAAAAATATTAGGCAGTTTGTAAAACTTTGTTAAATATTCATATGATGCACAGTCTGCTAAAAATACACGCAATTCGCACAAATAACCAAGATTTATGCGTAAATGTGCACATGATTTTATGCACTGCATTTATCTAGTACATTTTTGTCCTTTTTTAGGTTTCCCTTTACTCATAGTTTTAGAGTGTCCTGTTTCGAACAGTTAAAAAGCCAAACTTGCGATTACGTGGAAAGCAAAAGGTAAGATGGGAAAATGTACGTTTTCTGAAAGGCATTATCACTATTAATGAATGGATGCACGGATGTAACTTTTAAACTATCAAGTAACCATAAAATAATGTAGAATATACATACTAACAGACAGGCGAAAGTTGACTTTTTGTTCAGTCATGTTCAGGTATAGTCAGTAATCTGCCTGAGAGTTTGAGTGTTAACTGAAACCTGAAACTGATACATTGACACCCACACCTTAAATCCTTTAAAAAGGATTACGTTACAAAATTTTCATCTATAATCAGTTTAATCATTTAATTTAATATTTTAGGCAAGGATTTTAATTGAATGTATTTATTTTCCTAGTCAGTTTTAAGAATTATAGCTAGTCAGTTCCAGACATTTTTTTGTATTATTGGCATAAAATCACCACAGCAATCACTTGAATGGTTTTATAAAGTATATACATAAATAAAATAAATAAATCAACTAAGTATAATTATGGATTTAATTGTGTTTTATGTTAAAGTTAATTTAAGTAATTTAAGTTAATTTAAGTTAAAGTAAAGTAAGAAATCAGTGTAACCTGTTCCCACAGCATTGGCTACTGGATAGAGTGCAATACATTGAAGTAATTTATATACAGTCGTATATAAATAAAACAAGAGACCACTCCAAATGTGTCCGTTTATTTTAGTTATAATTTATAGAATCATCAAAAAATAAAACATAACTTCTCATTTTGGTCAAACACAGACCCAGAAATTGTAAATTAAAATAAACTGCACATTTTGAAGTGGTGTCTTATTTTTTCCCCTGACTGTCCGTATGAAAGGATGAAGGATCATCAGTGTTAAAATGCTTCCACTCTGAAATCCGAACTGTCCTACGCTAAAGTAAAAAAGTGGTGCATTATCGCCCTCTAGTGGCAAAAACTCTGGTTTCAACCACTTCGTGATATGTAGCGCGGAAAGTTCACTGACGACTGATGAATAAAATCGCACCTCTGTGTTTTTTCACCGCTGAGGTAACGTGGCCTTGGTGTGAAATGTGTTGTTGCTGTCTTGTAAATCAGTAGCAAGTCCGTTATTAATGCTATGTGTGCATTACAAATGAGCCGGAGTGCGCAGCTTGTGCGTGCGGGTGATTTATTAAACACGAGGGGGATTTGCTCCTCTCGCCTCGGGCAAACTTTACACCTGCAAATGATTACAAGCACCCATCGAGAAGGGCGTCAGTTAACACACGTCCTGCGTGGCAAGATTCACCCCACAGAGTGCCAACGATTAAAGTGTTGAATATTCAGAATGGGCTTTTAACACCGCACACTAATGAGCACGACTGCACTCAAATTCCCAAGTTTCACTCTATACGTGCAACATTAAACGGCACGAAACTGGCGCAAAATATTCCTTCATTCGTCTGGAAAACGAGCTAGATGATTATGATAATTGTTGTTGTATATAAATTATTATTATAATAATGTATTACAGTTACATTTTGGAAAATTATATTATTACTATGCATACATCTATGCAATGGATTAATTTAGCAATGTTTTAAAACAAAATATTAAAGGTTTTAGGGAAAATTTAATTCTATTTTCCATAAATCCTACGAATCCTACATTTTCACATGATCACCAGTAAAATGTGACATTAAGAGTATCA
>JAYDZG010000004.1:6648487-6663072 GCA_034509265.1 Microcambeva bendego
ACAGGTCACAACTGAAGTGATCTTGAGCAAGGCCCCTAACCTCTAACTGCTCCCCTAGCACCGTGGCTAGGGCTGCCCACCGCTCTGGGTACGTGTGACATATCAGGTTTTTTTTGTCATGTTTGTCCTAAGTTTGGACACATATAAGATTTGCCTACCACAAAAGTGCAGAGGTAAAAACTATACAAGATTCTGATTCAGTTGTTGATACAGATCCAACTGAAGTACAGACCTAAACAAAGAAGCTCCTACAACCAGTTCACCAAATGTAGACAAATAACATCAATCAAAATAATTTAAATACATTTTGTCATCCTTGCTGATACAGTCAGAATAAGATCAAAAGTTGTGTTCAGGTCTAAAAAATGCTTTGATCCCAGGGGTGTCGATGAGGGAAACAGCAAGTGGGAAAAGGTACTGCTAGGATATACCTATGGTGGATTGATGTGTGATCCATGATGTATTTCTGAAATCCTCATAATAATGCATGAATGGAATGTTTAACAAGCTGATGGTCAGGTGTCTACAAACGCTTGGCCCTATGCTGATATGTTTTTTATGTCCAGTGTTAAGTCAGTGACAAGAATTAAGAGATGTCAGAATATTTTTTCCAACCTTCAGGCTTTCAAATAGTAGCTCTCGTGGAGGGTTGAGATGACTGTCCAATATCATTTTCAGTTTTGTTGGACTGTTCTGAATCTTCACCAACTGCAGGACTGTCATGCAAAATACACACATCAGTAGATATAATCAGTAGAAGTTGGACAATATGATAACAAATTGACTATTTTAAAGTCTGCTTATTCTACTCACCCCTGTCATGTGTGATGGTCTCAACTCCAAAAGAAGTGGTCTTGCGATCAAAAAGCATCACACCGTTATCCACATCCACTGAAACCATCTGCCTGCCATATCGGCCCACCTTCACCTGAACACATAGAATAATACACAATTGCATTTAATACATACGCAGGACAGTTCTACCTGTTGTTAGCAGTCTGATAACTCACTTGAAAGCTGTGCACTGGAACAGACTGGGCATTAGATTTTACAGGTGCAGGCTCAGGAGCAGGTGGGGGCTGGACGTAAAGGTTATGATGAGTAACGGCCTCTTGGAGTGCAGTAAGAACCTATAAAAGGCAAAAACAAAATAAAATAAAATATTTTTTTTTAAAAACCCTGAATCCCTGACCTTCCCCTCATTCTTAGACATGCTTGTGAGTTGGCATGTTCTCCCTGAGTGGGTTTCCTCCAGAAGCTACGGTTTACTCTCACAATAAAAAAACCAAACATGCCGCCAGATTCATTGGAGCACTGAATTGTCCTGTAGGTACCTAGCCACTGGGATGCATATACCAATGCATAAATAGGAAGGGTTGTGTCAGGAAGGGCATCCAGCATAAAACTTATGCTAAATCAATAATGTGCATCCCGGTCTGCAGTAACGATACCCTAATTGGAGCAGAAAAAGAAATCGTGAAAAACTTGTAAATAAAGCTGTCACACGTGCCCCCTAGCTACAGCACCCGGGGAGCAGATAGAGATTGCGTGCCTTGCTCAAGGGCACTTCAGACCTGTCGGCTCTGGGAATTCAAACCGGCAAGCCCAGTTCTCTAACCACCAAGCCACGACTGCTTCTGAATGGCTCCCTTTGAAATATTATTTGTAAAATATCTTCAGCACTCTTTGAAGAAATAGAGAGTCTCGATGGTTACCCTTTTCTCCAGTGAAGACAGCAAGTTGCACAGGGCTGTTATCTTGTGGAGTAAAGTTTCAAGGTTGTCATCTGAACTCCTTCCTGAATTCTAAACAATGGTAAACAGAACAAAAAAGGTTTGTACTTTATATCTAAATATATAAAGCAGTTTTATATAAAGCAGTGTCATATCTGTAAACTCTTAACCACCATGCTTACCAACACCTGTAAAACAAATATATAAAATCAATTACATACTATAAAACGTTACTGATCTGGTGTCACTGAAAAAAATGTAGATCAGGTGTTCGAAATTTATTTTTAAGCTGAGAGCTACTTCAGGGATGCTGAGTAAAACAAATTTCCTAAAATACATTATTTTCCATGAATAATAAATATTAATAATAAAAAAAGATTCACATATGTGAAGACACTGCATAAACAACTGAGCATTTGGCAATTTATCAAACGATAGAAAATCTCATTAAGCATTTAAAGGCACAGCAATGCTGAAATCGAATCACTAAACTGCTTATGACTGTTCTGGTACTGTTTAAAAACATGAATCATGGTGTAACAAAAACAACAGCTATAATTGTCACCTGTATCTTTGGACAACTCAACGGGCAACTGGGATGGTCAAAAACTTTCGCCAAAGTCTCCAAACTGGACATTGTCTGATCGATCTCACTGTAGATATAAACAATGCAGATTAATATTTGTTTTAGCTGACACTTGGTCATATACAGACACAAAAACATACAATTTCCACATTTTACAGCATTATTGAAAAAAACATCTGGTACCTGTGAAGTTTATGGCAGGCAGTGCACAGGACTCGCTGGAGAAAATGAAGTCCTGAGCCTCCTTTGTTTAAGCTCTCCAGATCCAAAATCACATCATCGCGCAGGTACTCACCTAGCAGTGTCACTATCTCAGATGCCACACCACTACAAAACACATGATCACATTGTCATGTCTTGTTACTTTAACAGGATGTCACATAAACAATACATTTCAGGTGAGCCTGGACTAAATGTTTGAGAAGCTCTGTGTATATGAAAGATGGATTCCCTAGTCTATTGCATGTCCATAGTAGTGTAATATCAGTTGAATATATGTAAGTGTGTTCACCTGCTTGTTGTGATCTCCTGTAGTCTTTGTAACAACAAATGAGACGCTTGGTTTTGAGTCTGAGTTTGTTGAAGTGGTTGGACTGTAGGTGGCGCCAACACAGCAGGAGATGAAGCCCCAGGGTTCCATGCTGAGCCTGGTTTCTCATCATCTCCATCTACAGCAACATGAAAACATACACATTATGAAACCATAATAACATATATTTTTTAATTGACTTCTCCTTATGACCTTGGCTGAACTGTCGGTAGATTTTCTTTCATTTCTATTTTATCTGATCCATAAAAAGACTGGACTTATAAAAGAGAGGCGTCTTCGACGTTGTGTCAAGACCCTGATTAAAAGGCTGAGGTGCCTGCAATGTCAACGAATACAGACACCAGGGTGTGACTCCACATGTGTGAGAAGGGTCTCAAAATACCAAATTATGGTTTCATAAAACTGTTTGATAACATGTACACATGTTTGAGGGATCGTGTGTTTCAGTGGGTACCCAGCAGCGGAAGACTAATTGTCAAAAAATTGAGTGTGTGTGTGTCTCACCAGAGCTCTCGTCAACGAGTTCCGTCTCTCGCAGGACTGGATAAAGCAAAGGGATCACCAGGCCTTTATGAGGTTGTTGGTAGCCTAAAACCAAGTCACCAAGAGTACGGAAACAGTTCACCTGAGCTCCTTGTGTGCTCTGTTAAAACACACACACACACACACACACACACACACACACACACACACACACACACACACACACACACACAAAGGCATGATTCATCAAGACAAAACAGAAACAGATTAAAAAACACAGACTGATTTCCTTCAAACGTGATTTTGTCTGTTTGTGACTATCCCAATGAATATAAAAAAGACTTATTTTTATAATATACTTTATAAGCATAGGTACATGAGCTTCTTAGACATTTAGTTTTAAAACCATAGACATTAACGCTGAGTTTATGTCCCACTATTTGTGATATTTAACAAGACTTTGAACTTTGTTAATGGACACGGTTAAAAGAGCCTTTGAGACATTATTTTCATGCTGGCTAGAGGCTAGGTTTTTCACAAATTTGCCAAACTATGTGTGTATTTTCACAGCAATTTTGCTTATAATCGACATTTAATCAGCTATTTAATGTATTTCCGGCTTCAGCTTGACCGTGCCTCTGTGCCCAAAGCAAGATCTGTAAAGACATAAGGACCAGCTTGTAGAGGAAGCATCTTTGGAATGAACTAAAAAATTAGCTGAGGCTCTCTGGACTAACATCATTGTTCATACAAACCCTTTTCTGACCGAATAGACACAAATTCTTATAGACATACTTCAAAGTCTTGTGAAAAGCCTTCGCAGAAAAGTCACACACAAGTCAGTCTGGTAATATAATTTCTTTTTAAAATGCTATTTTCAACAAGCTCATGGTAAGATGTCTAAATACTTTTGGCCATTCAGTGTACATTTACATACAAGTAACAACTTTCCAAGATCTTTTTTTTCAATAAACCTGAATTATCCTAAGACGGTGAAAGATACTATTTTGGCCAAAGCTGTGCATGTTATTGGCCAAAATTTGTTACATGGTAGTATTTTGTCTTTGCACTGTAAGAAAATATCTGCCTTGAAAAACAGTTAGGGCAAGATAGACTGTGGAAAAAGAAAAACCACAACTATTTTTACTTTTAAAGAAAGAATCAACCACAAAGCCCTGTGTGTGTGTGTGCAATAATAGAAGAGCAAAAAGACCAAACCGTTCCAGTTAAACTGTACCCAGACCCAGTATACACATTTATGTGAGTAATATGGTACAGCATTTATATTAGTAATCAGTCAACAAGCAAAAGTCAGTCGGCACGCTTGATGTAACCATGATGATGTGACACATTGGCTTGCCAACTCACTTTGTTCACTTGCAATTATCTAAAATAATATATCACAAGTCTGTGTTTCAAAAATATTTTTATCAATATGAGACTAAGATAAAAGTAAAATCAAAGTCAATGGAGCATTTAAAACAAGAAACAGTGTTAGCTCAGTGTTTAAAGACTCGACTTGTGCTGTTCAGGTGGCCCAGCTGTAAAAACACACTGAACATCAGAGCTGGGATCCCGAATACATCGTCTCGAGTCTCAGCTTGGCCTGCCGGCTTGGAAGAGCTGCCACATAAACAACGATTGGCCTGTTGTTCATATAGGGGTTAAATTAATGTCAGATAAGGTCTCTCTCATGCCTGATGCGATTACGACCTCTCCATCCACGCTCTCCATACACATGATAAGCTGCTCAATCAGAGTCTGTGTATTAAAAACGACGGGACTGGTAATCTGAAAGTTGCAGGTTCAAGCCCCACCACCACCAGGTCGCCACTATTGGGCCCCTGAGCAAGTTCCTTAACACTAAATCACTTAAATAGTTTTAGTCATTGTTGTAAGTCAACATCTAAATACAGAAAATGTAAGTCAAAAATGTTATCTTAAAAAATCAAAGAACTAAAAATGGATAAAAGACCATTGCAAGGTACTTTATTATATGTAATATTTATGCTTACACATACTTCACGCAATGCACATTCACAATGCCAATTTTCACACTGGACTCTGTCATGTGTGGGTGTTGAAGGCATCTGTGTGAAACACATTATCTGAGGTCATTTTGAAACCATGCATCCATTTAAAGCTACACACACAGCAAACACTGCTGGAACAAAACCAAAGCACACCGAAAATACAGACCAGCAGTGTTCTTCCTCTCCCACCAAGTTCTGACAGTTTAGGGAACAGAAAGCCACTAAATGTCAGTGAAAACTTTCAGAAACTCTTTGGGAATGCTGGAAACATAGATATTTTTAGTGAACAGAAGCAGCTCCTGCTAATTTCCCGCATAACATGACATGTGATTCAGTCGCAGTAGACAGTCACAGTAAGAACAACACATAAACAATGTTATATTGGCAAATGTAATCCTACCAAAAATAAATCAGGAAGATTTGAGACATTTTGTAAAATGCAAAAATACAAAAATATGTTTAATTCTCTCAAATATTTATTCAATTTTCTTTTAAAAGTATTTTGTAAAAATGAACAATATGGCAGCACAAAAATACCACTAATATACATCCCTTTTTCTATTTCTTAGATATTTAAGTTCTTTGAACATTCGTTCATTTATTCATTTTTCTGTCTCACAGCCTCTTTATCCTGGTTAGGGCTGTGACAGGTGCAATTCACTAGACGTAGGAAAGTAGGAAACCAATTTCACTGCATGTTTTTTGGACTGTAGAGGGGATTTGGAGGTCCCGGAGGAAGCCCATGCAGAAGAACACGAGAACTCCTCAAAAAAGCCCAATGGCCCCATTTAAGAACAAAAGACACTAATAGTTGTAGTTTTGAAAATGTTTGCCCATTCTTGCTTAATCTAAGTTTTCAGCAGACCAAAAATACGTGGTGAGTGTTGTCTGACCATCCTCTTAATGATATGCTATTGATTTTGAATAAAATACAGATCTGGACTGCTGGCAGGCCAGTCAAGCACATGCACTTGGTGTCTACAAAGCCATGTGCTGTTGTACTGTGTTTAGCATATGCTGAAATGTATGCATAAAGGCTTTTTGACCTCTGAAAGTAGTGGGTTGGTGAAGGTAGAATGGATGTAGTTTCATACATTTCACACATGGGAATCGACCTCAGGACCCCCTTACTCATAAGACACAATGTTACCCACCAAGCAGCCCACTTTAAGAACTGAAGACACTAATTGTTGCTGTTTTGTCACAGCCCAAAAATCTGTGGTCAGCGTTGTATGACTATCCTCTTTTGACTATCCTGCATTTTGAATAAAAGACAGAGCTGGACTGATGACAGGCTACAACATTATTTGCTGTTGAAGCACATAGTAGCATGCTATCCGTGCCTTTGCCCCAAGTACTATGACAGATAAATCAATTGGATTATTTGATTACTATGTTTTTAATTGTTGTCATTAATATTTAGCAGCCTTATGATCAAATATAAAACACTGACCAAATTGTTTGGTCACTTTTTTCCATTATAATAACAATGTATTCTCTCACCTGGACAGCCAGCAAGCCATCTGCATCAGGAAGGATGCGGTAAGTGTGCACATGACGCTGAAATCTAGAAATGACACAGAAATTCTTATTAGCCCTGGTAACACACAGAAACACAAAAAAGTGGAACCACAAAGCTCAAAAATAAATACCAGAACCAGTGAGTTTCACTCCACTTAAATGACATTAAAACTAATAAAGCATTAATAGCTTACTACTAGTTGCCAACAATAAGCAACAAAGCCTCTAAAGATACATAGAGCTAAATGCATACATTTTTGCCTGAACTAACCAAATACAAACAAATTCAGGTTACTTCCTTAATAGAGGTTTTTGTTGCCTTTTTTAAGTGAATAACTTACACTTATTACAGAAAATTTCATGTCAGTCGTCTTACGATCTGTTAAAATCACATTTAAAAATAAGCAATGACATTGTATTTGAATAAAATGTATTTTCATATTAATATGAATTGGGGAACTTAAACTGTAAAACATGTAGCAGAAGCAACCCTCTTCAGGTCAAAATTTCTCAGTTTGGTTACAGTCCAAGTTCAAGCTTTCTAAATAACATAATATCTTGTCATAATATCTTGTTTCAGGTCATTGACTACAGTATTGTGTCATTTTCTATAAAGTTTTAAGGGATGAATTACTAATGTGGCTTGGTCTTATAAAACATACAAATTGAAATGTATTGTTCACTTGTTGATTAGAAGCTCTCTTGGCCCTCTCTTGCAAAATCCTGATCTTCCGATTACCTTGAACATTCAACAAAGGCTTGGTATTTGGTTTCACATTTGTCTCATCTATCCCATTCACATCCATTCCTCATCTTATTATTTGATTTTTTTTTCTTTTTATAATAGATGCATGACCAGAGACTTTCTCCATCTATGGGCTACACTGGTTCTGTAATGTTTTTCAGCTTCATTCTTCAGCATAAGGAGGAAAAATAAACTAAACTGATTAGAGTCAAATAATCAGATCTTCTTTGAAGATCAGACTCAGACATTATGTTTTATAGCAAAGGGGACATCAGGCAACAGCTTAAAATGTATTTGATTATGGTTTATATACTTGTTTTATCCTAAAGTATCGAAAGTATCAGTCAGTTGGTAAAAAGGAAGAATATTGTATGTCGGTTATATTATAACAATTAAAGACTTAAACATATTTATCCACAATCATGATATTTCATTTGTGAAATGCAATACCTAATTTCATTGAATCATCAACTTTAATCAACTCTTTTTAACTTTCCAAGTTAAATTATGCGAGCTTATAGTCAAAACATTAAAGAACAATGTTTTACTTATTTACCCATTCTTCAGTGGAATTATGTTTGAGTACAGTTTTGCGCAACTCACTAATCACACTCTAATAAAAGACCCCACACATGTTTAGTGCGGACTTCTCCCAACCTGCAGACCTGGGTCAATTTTGTCCACTGCCGAATGGTAGAAGAGCTGAGTTTCAAACTCAGGTAGTTTACAATTCCAGCACTTACATATTGTGTAATGCGTAAAATAAATACAGATATACAGTATATCTGTGTCTGTGGGGAAAAGCCAAATATTCATAAGTGCATTTACAAATGCAAATTAAGTCTGCGCTATGGAAAGCCGAAGCCAAATATCAACAACATCCAGAAACAGTAACTACCCTTTGCGTAACATATTTTGGCTGGACTGATGCACAGCAGAATTTAAAACCCACCTTTTAAACTGTTATTGCAAATGATGTACATTGAGATTCTGGACCAAAGAGAATTTGTCCAAAGCAAAAAAAATTATCATAGAGTGCCGATGTGTAGGCAATAGTGTGAGTAACTTGGACACTCAGCACCAGTAATGCTGAATGCTGCATATACATTTTGGAGCAACATATGCTACTTTCTTGGAAGCCCTTTTTTGTCTGGACCCCGATGCCAATACATTTTACAAACAGACCAGGCATAATATTATGAATAACACATAGTATCTCTTCACCTGGGAGAGTGGGATATATAAGGCTTCAAGTGAACATTCTATCCTCAAAGTTGACGTGTCAGTAAAAATGAAGGGAAAATCAATCGGGGCATGACTATTTTTTTTTTTCAGGATTGGTTTACACAAGGTAATATAAAGCCCGTACGAATACATTTTTTGTTATGTTAGCTGATAAAATGTAATATTTTAGGTTATTTGATTATAGGATTATTCTCTACAACCCTGTTTAGGCTATTCTACATAGCACATGCAGTTTTACACAGAAAACAGCTTAATTAGTGACAGCAATTTAGTCTGTTATTTCTGATTATACGCACTAAGCTAAATATCTACAATGTAAGTAGTTTTTTCTGAAGTTGTCTATTATGTACTTCACGACTTTTGAATTTTAAACATAAAGGTTTTGCTTTCAATTACAGAAAAAAGCAACAGCAATAAGGATCTCAAACAAACTGAACCTTTCATCAAGTTATATTTAATAGCTCATCTGAGTAAATGGTACACACTAACAGACTGTAGAACAGAAAATGCACAGGGAAGTGAAAGAGAAAATGAACCGAAACTGATACATACAACATCTAAAATAACTGGAGAGTAGAAGAAGCCTTAAAGGCAGGAGGCCTCAGCCCTCAGGAATGTCTGTGAGGAAGCAGTACAGTCACCCATGCTCGGTCATTCCCTCCAGAGGCCAGGGGAGGGAAAACAGGGAGTCTGATGATCCGAGCCATTCTGATATAGTAGCAAACAGAAAGGGTTTTAACTGGCACTGGCAACTTTAAAATGACACCTGAGGCTAATACTGGAATTGTGATAGGATCTCATTTAAATGGCAGCGCTCTGTAGAAACCACATGGGACAGCCAGCCAGGGGAACTACAAAATCCAAGTGAAATTCACTTCACATGGGTTTGAGCCTTGCTTTATTTACTATTTGGCATATTCTCCCTGTAGATTTGAAGTCTCGTTTGATTAATTGCATAGTGTTTAATAGAATTTTGGTCCGAATGATACCTGATGAGCAAATCCTCTAGGAATTGTCCTTCTTTTTAATTAAGTCAATTATCAACCCAAGGGTTCAAATGAAGTAAGAAGTAAACCGGTAGCTAATTCATCCATATCAACTATTTATTGGTTGTTAACTGACATAGCAGGATTGTTGCAGAAAGTTTAGTGCTTTGTGGTATGTTCTGATGCATACTATTCTGGACTCACAAAATTGTTGCCTCACAGACCTGGGTGACTGCTAATTATGATATTATTATATAACTGTATGTAAGTGTGTACATTTGTGAGCATGTGTTACACTGAAGTGGAATGGGGCCCAATCTGAGTTGAATCACCCCCTTTTGTGTAAGGTTTCCAGAAGCATCTTACAGCCATCAAATTTACAAACATTTAAAATTTGATCTGGGCGCTTGGATGGCACAATAGAAAAGTGACCAAGCCAAGTCTCTGTGCTTTGGCATGTCTCAAAAGCTGCCAATACTCTTTCTTGACCTCTCAAAGTCTGATTCTGGGTGATTCATAATGACCGAACATAAACTGCGTTACCCAGGGGAATTAGATGACACTAGTTTCTCATCTGTTCCCAATCATGGGACAAGTCTAATACAACAGCGGTTCTAAGCCTTTTATCTCTTTCCCCCACCCTCACCCCCTGTTAAAAATGTGAGAAAAGTGGAAACCCTCATATGTTTGTAATGTGATTTTTTATAATGTGAATTGTGCAAAATCTATGAATGCAAAATCAGAATAACTGAAAAAAAGGTCTTATCAACATCAATCACCTTTCTTGACTCTGTAATGGTTCTAAACATGGCATGCTCTATGTATCAATTTGAATAGACTCTGAGTAACCAAAATGGGTGGAAACTCACTCATGCTTTCAGAAATGAAAGACTTCCAAGAACGGGCATGTGGCTTAGCGAAAAGTGAAGCGCATGCTGAGAGAGTCACATCCTTCCTCCACGAAGGAGGTAAAAGAATTTTCAAAACTCCCAAGAGAGCCACAATCCGTTAGGCACTGCTAATCAAATCAGCCTGAACTCATTAAGCCACAGCCAGCATGTTCGAGGATCGATGCTGGTGTGAATAGAGCTACAGTTAGGTTCCGTTTTAGAGGAAACTCAAGAATGTTAGCAAGTTAAATGCCACCAGAAAGCACTAAAACAGCTTCAGTGAACCTTGGCAACCCTGGATTCTACAAGAAAGTCAGTCTTGGACGAAAGAAACATTATTTTTTCAAAGGTATTATACAAAGATAGTGGACCCGAAACATGCTGAAGGCTCCCACAGCATAACAGAACCACCACAGTCACCGACAGTAAGGATTAAGCATTTTGGAATATAATGGTATTTTTGGATTTTAAAGGACTTTTTCCCAAAAGCTATTTCTTGTGATGATATTAATTTGAGAATGATGGTCAGGAGCACTATCAATGATGGTGGCTGTACAGTGATTGCTAAACTGGTTTGAAATGAGAATATTATTTTCACAGTAATTATTTATTTCATCTTTAATTACCATTGATTATCATTTAGAACCTGAACTTACTTTACAATATGAGCTACATATAGGTGGTACAGTTTAGAGAGAAAAAAACATTACATAATAATATTATAGCAAATTTAAAAGCCATCAGAATCCACCAAAACAGTGAATTTCAGCGAAGCCGTTTCTTCTAATGATAATAATATGATCATGGTGGTCAGGAATCTACTTATTCCTCACTATCTATAATGGCGGCATGATAGTGGTTGTTTAATTGGTGACACGAGGAGCTAACAATTAGCTAGCCATATTTACACTCTAAGAGTGCCAGTGGTAGGGCGGCACGGTGGCTTAGTGAGTAGCACTGTCGCCTCACAGCAAGAAGGGTTGGGGTTTGATGCCCGGGTGGGGCGATCAGGGTTCTGTCTGTGCAGAGTTTGCATGTTCTCCCTGTGTCTGTGTGGGCTTTCTATGGGTACTCCGGTTTCCTCCCACAGTCCAAAGACATGCTACCAGGTGGATTGGAGACACTGAATTGTCCTGTAGGTACCTGTGATGGACTGGCGCCCCATCCAGTGTGTTACCATGTGCCTTGCACCTGTTGAAGAGCTGGGACAGGCTCCAGCAACCATAATTAGGATAAGGGGTTAAAGAAAATGAACTGAACTGAGTGCCAGTGGTCCCACAACCCAGCAGAGCCACCACAGTTACTACCTGAAAGGGTCAAGGAAGTAGGCTTATACTGCTTTCTTGGTGTATGCTACATAGATGTTCATATGTTACCATATTATTTTTATATCTTATATTATTTATTATCACTTTTATATATTTAATTACCAATGTCCATCATTAAGTAAAAAAATAATTTTATTTTTAGTTAATTTTAAGTTAAATGTTAAGGGGTTGTTGTCACCTAGTGGTTATGGTATTTAAAGGGTAACCAAAAGGTTGCCATTTCAAGTCCCACCACTTCCAGGTTGCTGATGTTGGGCCTTTGAGCAAGGAACTTACCCCATTAATTGCTAACACTGTGTACTGCCACAACTGTACACTACTATGAGCCTTACTAGGCTTTTGAACCTTACTAGAGAAATGGAACATTATTCTTCAAAAAGACATTTCTCCTAATGACAATAATATGATAATGGTACTCAGGAGCATCCACTGGTGATGGTGGATGGTGGTTGCTAAATTGGTTTGAGTTGCGAAGATTGGGCATGATTCTTGGTGTATGCAACACAGGCATTCGTATGTAACTATATTAATTTTTAAATCTTTGTTTGCCAGTGAATCATTTAGCACCTGAACTTACTTTCCTATTGCCATCTTGCTTCAAAATCAAAGGCTGAACTGAACAGAATGTTAGCATGACAGAACATGATCTTAAAGCATCTGCAAGGAATGTTTTGCTTTAATTATTAAAGCCTTTACTTGTAATCTCTCACACATATGCATGGGTGAATGGATGTTACTTACAGTAGACAAAGTGCATAGGCACCCGCCACGGACTCGCTGTCCCGTAACAAGAAGCTGCCGTCCTTTCCAGCCCGAGCCAGGAGCTCTTCTGCTTCAACCCGACTGATGTCCCTGTGATACCATGCTTGCGTTGTCATAATGACCCAGCAAGGATGGAAATAGATTCCTGACAAGTCCTTACATCCAACTGGAATGGTGATGAAGATAGATCAAAAGTGGACAGAGAAAGAATCAGAAAGGACAATTCTGATTTAGATTCCGATTCATGACCCAGACTCAAACATGAAAATTAGGACTTGAGCATTAGAATCTTTAACAGATAAGCAAATTAACAAGATCAAACACTGTATTGGCACAGTTGTGTGTGTTGACTTTCCCATGAGTTATCTTCCATACCAGTTTGAAGATTTAACAACTGTTCAGAAGGATGTTTAAAGAGGTTTCTTCAATTTTGTACTTCCACAGAGAAGTCCAACTGATGCCAAACTTTCTGCATCACTGGCCCTACATACACATATAAATGTCATTAAACAAAAGCGGCTTTTATGCAGCAACACTAATGACTGGAGTTACATCTCTTTCGAGAAGAGGAACTAAACTGAGCTAAAAAAGTGCCGGCATAGGATCTGAGAGTACAATGGAGCAAAGCCGAGACAAAATTCAAATGATTTTCCACTCAGTGATTTCACCTTATAAGGAAAATAGGGGGAGGAACCCTACTGTGAAGTTCAGCTGATGTCTGCAAACTCAAACATGTCCCATTGAGCTTGAAATCCACCAAGACGTTATTCTGTACTCCTTCCCGTATTGTCCCAAAATTTGCTTTGCCAGAGATGCAGGGTTGAAGTCTAGAGCCTCCCAGTGAGTCAGAGATGCAGACAGAGGAAGAAGGAGAACGGCCAAAAGAAACACTTTAGGGATCATTCATCCAAGTGACTTTACTGATGCTTGTCTTTTCTTCAAAGCACCGAAAGTCTGCTTTTAAAAGTCCTGATGCATCTGAGCTGTTTTAACCCAGTTGTTTTTTTGCAACTTCTCTGATCTTATTTTTAAGCTTGCCTTTTCTGACGTTCCCCGTTTTCCCTCTCTCTCAGCCATGGGTTGTCCCAGGAAGTTAAGGGAGCAGCCTCCTCCTCCATATGGATATGATCATCCCTCTATATAACACAGTACTCCCACTCTTGCTCCTCCTTTCTCTCTTTCTTTCTGTCTTTTCTTTATTTCTTCTCACAATGCAGGCGCTTTGTTTCTCCTCTGGCTCTTCCGTCTCTCTTTGCTCAGCAAAAACGTGCCGCACAGCTTTGGCAACCCTTAACCACCAAAGCAAAACACAACTCAGACACACAGGGAAATAAAATTTCATGCTCCACCCCACTTACTTCATAGGCTGCAAGCAGTTAACTGTCGGCAGCCCATAAAAGCAATTGTTTTCTCCGTTCTTAAGTAGTGTTATGAGGTAAGTGAGGTCTAAGAACTTTGCTGTCTGGTTGTGTAAACACGTCTCAGAATTGTAGATGAAAGTACAAAGCTTTGGATACCAAGTTGAAGACTCCAAGACCTGAAACACAAGAAGAGGTGGCGCAAAAGGTGCTGGACTACCTAGAGAAATATGACCCCACAAAAGTTAATGTGGCTATCTCAAAAAAATAGAGATGTAGTATTTTCCCAGTTTCGTCAGCGAATCAGCTCGGTCACCGGTTTAAGTTCGAGAATTGTCTTTACCTCAGACCTCGGTCTGAAACTG
>JAYDZG010000004.1:6663172-6684312 GCA_034509265.1 Microcambeva bendego
GATCTTATACAATTCAGCACCATCTTCTGTTAAAGTTGGGTCATGAACAGGAAACATAAATGACAAATTCATATCATGCATCTTACTTTGATTTGATGTGCAATAACATGTAATAAACCATGTTAAACAGACACAATGGCAAGTGCAAGGTATAAAAGTTGGCTGTCATCAGACATCCAGCACATGACAACTTATTCTTAAGCAAAGAAAATGTTTCTTGTTTTGTTTCCATTTTTGCTTTGTTCCCATGCTCCCTGGATTTCTCATCATGTCAAGCTTTTGAAATTTATTGTCTATTAAAAGTCTTGTCTCCTTTCAGCCCACCCTCATGTGTTCATACTACACACAACGACCATTCAGACAAAACAACATTTTTAAAGCTTGGTATCTCAAATTTGTACAATGCCTCCACACAAAATTCATAAGAAACCAACTCGATGCCACCCAGTGTTCAAAATAGAAACATGAATATTGTTAATACTGCTTCAAAATAGATGTTATATAATATACATTTATATATACAGCAAGTCCAGAAGTATTTTAGACCAATTCTGACAATTCATCTCAATCTGTGGATAACCTGTTAAAACAATGTTTATATATAAATAAGGTGCTATAGAATGTTAACCGATGCATGTTATTGCTCAGTCTAAGTGCTTAGGAAAGATAAGGGTCTTTAATTATCTTTGGAAGAGGAACAACTTAGCAATTGAATATAAGAAAGAAATCATTGATCAACAAAGTAAGTTCCCAGAAATACACAACCAGGCATAACATTCTGAACACTGTCAGGACCTAGTAGTGGGTGATTATATTATGGAGCAACTTTTTTGCAGGGTCATGGGCGGCCAAGGCTCATTGATACATGAGGGGGTGTGAAGGCTTGTCCCTGTTGTCCGAGCAACAGTAACTCGGACAGCTGAAGAATTTAATGCTGGTTCTGATAGAAATATGTCAGAATACACAGTGCATCACAGTTGCTGGCCTGTTTTGTCAGCAAAATAGGGAGCAACATAAGATGAGGAAGGTGGTCATAATGTTATGTCTGTATCATTGTATGTCACACTTATAGTTTGTTTTGCCGTGACCCTTCCATTTCGTTCATCTCAAATCAGCTCATGTTCTTCTGGCAAAGCCTGGAAGTATGTTTTAGTTCATTTATTCACAACTCACACTATTCACCTATATACATACAAACATACATACATAAATACATACATACATACATATATGGTGTGTTTTTTTATTCTTTATTTAAACTTCCACCAGGCACTTTATCTGGTGTAAATAGTAAGTAGATTTAATATCCCATCCTGACCGAGGAAAGACTGGCAACAACAGAGCACTATTTTTACACCCACTCCAAAAATAGAACAGTTAGGACATTTAAATGAAGTCAGATGGAGTATGTGAACATGATACAGCAGCATGAGTCCAAGAAGTATGTGAACACAGTACAAGAGTAAGCAATTTGCAAACATTTTATATCAACAAGAGTTAAAGTAAGTAAGGGAGTATGCAAACGTGGTACCGCAGTATAGGTTAAAGCAATTCACTACAGGTAAAACATTTTAGAACACCTTTTTTTTGCAGTTTTTCTAAAACTTATACATAATACTGTTTCAAAGTACATCCACAGCAAACATTTTCCTACTCAAGTTTAAGTTAAAACAGATTGATACAGTTCTTGTTCATATAGTAGACACAATCCATAAACATTATATGTACTATATATAGTACATATATATGAGTGGGTGAGGGTAGTTACTGGTCAGTAGTTACTGGTTACTGGTCTGAGAGAACTTATAAATATATATATAAATATATAAATTTATAACCTAATTCATTTTAACCCACTTCATGCAAAAAAACACACATATACACACTAGAGAACACTAGGGGGCAGTAAGCACATCTGTCCAGGGTGTGGGCAGATCTAGCCATGGCGCCCTGGGAGCAGTTGGGGGGGGGGGGGGGGTGGGTGCCTTGCTCAAGGGCACTTCAGTCATTCAAAAATTAAACATAATGAGAAATGAGAAAATATTCAACTTATTTCTATTAATTAATTACTTTATTAAAATATGTTGATATAATTAATTAATGGCATTTTAAGAAACATTTGTTTATTTTTATGTGGACTTCAAGTTTATTGTAGTGTAATAGCCAACAGTTTGCTTTTCATGCTTCAGTTATATCTCTGTGAAATGTTCTAATCCTAATTAGGGTCGGGGAGGGCTCCTGGAGCCTATCCCAGCTCTTCAATAGGCGCAATCCACAAGGTAACACCCTGGATGGGGCGCTAGTCCATAGCAGGTACATACAGGACAATTCAGTGTCTCCAATCAATCTGATAGCATGTCTTTGGACTGTGGGAGGAAACCAGAGTACCCGGAGGAAACCCACACGGACACGTGGAGAACATGCAAACTACACACAGAAAGGACCTAGATTGCCCCACCCGGGAACTGAACCAGGGACTTTCTTGTTGTGAGGCGACAGTGCTACCCACTAAGCCACCGTGCCACCCTCTCTGTTAAAGGTATTAAACATAAATTCCCCCCCCCCTCCCCATATGGGGATTTTAAAAACACACTTACCACTAAATGCCATTCTGGCCTGTAAGTCATCTCCAAACCATCTGCTGAGACAGCTTTCAGGAGAGAATCCAGAGATCCCGGTTTGTACGCTGGTTTCACTCATCTCTTGCAAAATGGAAACAACGTGGTATTAATGGTTCTGTGCAGTAATAATAGCGCAATCATTTATGGCTGTCAGAAAAATAAAATATTTTTACTGCAGTCAAATTGTCATGCTGACATTTTGCAGTTACCTTTTGGAGACATTGTAGACTTTAGGCAGACAATTAACCAATTTTTTTCGAAAACACGACAAACTAGCAGGCATTTTTCATAAATTTACTTAGAGATGTTTGGGTGTGTGGCGAGTCTATATTGCACTCAGCATGAAGGAAGTGTGACATTTTAGACATTTCCTAGTTCAAGAACTATTTAATACATAAGTTGTAGTTAAATAAACCACACACAGGATAAAGTTTTCTTACAAAGTGCTTGTCCATCTTTCTGCTTCTGTTAGGGCTCACAACAATGAATATATAATAGAAATAAATAAATGGAAAGAATAAGACTAATACAAATATTTTGGTCTCTTTCGTACTTATCTCATGGTTTTAATATGGAAAACCAAGTATTTTCCAGTGGACCTAATAAAACAACTGGCAGATTGATTATGAACCAGGATTTTAATTCGAGTTCAATATTATTGCCTGAACTCTGACTGAATTGTTCCAAAATAAAGGTTCATTGTGAAACATTCATAATTGCAGTTTTGTTCTTGTGTTTTTCACCCTACAGTCTCACCCTAAGATCTAATTTTCATGTTAACAATTAGAAACCCATAGTTTATGTTAATACTTTAACTCATTATAAAACAGAATTAAATTCCACATGTAATTTGTATTATTTTAGCTTTACGATTTGTTAAATTATACTTGGTGCTTGAGAACCATTGCATTTTATATTTAATCCATCCCTTCGACCAACCACAACTTCAAACACCTTCCCTGTAATTAAGTGTGCTAGTAAGTTAGTAATCTCTTTAAGTCTGGTGCAGTACCTATTTTTACAATCGATGTAGCCATTAAAAGAACTGAGTGAAACACTAATGAAGTAATAGGATTGGCATCAAAGAGGGAACTTAATGGAATTTAATGGAATTTAAAGAGGGCGGAGAGTGGACTGTATAAAGCTTATAAAAAGAAGGGACTGACGTACTCTCAGAGCAGCCGGACAATTGACGGATTACAGCAAGAGCACAAGAGCAACGAGCAAGACACAAAGGTAAGAGTAGAACACACAATGATTGCACCCATTAATATAATGTAATTTAAAAAATAAAAGAACAATTTAATTATTTTATTCTTTGTATGTGCAGGAAGGGTCTTTGTTAGTCTTTAAAAGAACTGCTAAATGCTTTTTTGGTTGTTAAATGTGGCAGTCATGGACTTTCTTGGCAGACATAACAACTGCTTGCATAATATTTTAGTTATTGATATTTTTATTTTAACAGAAACCCTGCTCTGCATCATAACTGAATTGTTATATAATAGGTACGGTGTAGGAGACCACCTATGGTGGAGTAACTACAAACATGTCAAAGTAAGTTCCAGTAACGTGTGTAATAAATATGAACAAATGTAAGCCACTTTGTTTTAGTATCATAATTTAAATAAGTCAATTTTATCATTTAGTTCGAGTGAAGTGTAGACAATTAAAGTCAATGAACTGGTCTTATTCATCATCTATGGTCAATGGTGCTTCAGTAACTGTTCTTTTGTCTCTTGACCAAAAAAGAACCCTTGTTGCAAGACAGTTTTTATAGTTTATTTTAAATTTTGCACTTTGAGGCAGAAGAAAAATTCTAAATAATGCAGTTAATAAAATTTAAATTCTGGTTTGTTTGTTTTTCCTCCACTTTAGTCCTGTTAGAATCTGGCATCAGCTCTTAGCATCTTCCTGATGCAACCCTCCAGACTTGCAACTGGCACTACAATGCACTGGTTTGCGCATCCTAGTGGCTAGGGTGGCATCAAGCCAACCGGCAATGGTGAGATTCAAACCAGGGAGTTTAGACTCTCGACGCTGGTGTGCAGTGGAAAATCTTACTTCTCCACCTGGGCAAAATAAAATTAAAATGAAGCAATGGAGATAATCATAAACTTTTCAGCAAATATGCAGTGCCTATAACATAGTTTTCTAGTAAATGCTTTTAAATAACAGAGTGTTTGTACACAGCATGATAACACAGAAGTTATCAGCCGGGGGGTAGAGATCATGGTCAAGCCTTGGTCTAAGCAACCAGGTTTGAATATACTGAGTCACTATACAGCATCTTAAGTGAAGTTAAATGTAAAATAAACTTTTGTTTCATTCTCCCAGAGTGTTTAAGAAGAACAGTAGAAATGGCACAGTAAGGCTTGCATGCTTTTCATTTATACATACATATCTTAAATATTTCTTCATCATCTTCCACCTGCACAGTATTAAACTCTTCATGTAACCACCTTAATTTTTTATTGAATCTTCTTGGTTAATAAGACAATCTGATTCCGACTATGTATACAATTGAATTTCCCATAACAAACATAACGTTGCACATCCCGCTCCTCAAATATTGTATGCCAGAACAGATAATGTGCCACAGTAACTGGCACTGCTACGTTCTTATGTGTTTTAAGCTAACAAGAATGAGAATAAGAATGAGAATGCGTTTTCACTTCCTTTTCACTAGCCAGTACATATAAGGTGACACGCATGACTTACTCTTATAGACTTATAGGAGCAAAGTTGTGTGGCGATCACCAATAGGATACAAATTAGCACACTATTTGTTTACTGTGATTTATTCCTATGCCTAATAGCACTTGGGTACTTTTAGATACTTAAAGCAAATATTTTGTGTCTAAGTGGAAGCCTAATAAATCCTGTCATTTCAGATTTGTCTGTACCTGGGGAGGAGAGACTTTATAGACCATATAGACCATGTTGATGTTGTTGGTACGTATGTTCTTGGTATGTTCGATCACATGAATCAGGCTTTTTCAAATTTATTATTTTTCTTTGCATCCCATTGTTTTGGCTTGAAACCCATAAGGGTCGTGAAGGGTTTAAAAAACATAGGCTGACATTTTTAGTGATTTTAATGATTTGATGAATAAATGTAAATGTAATTATAAATCAGTTTACAGGACATATTTTGAAAATGCTTGCTTATATCTCCGGGTATATTAAAACGATGAGAAACTACAAACTTGATTGATTTTTAAAAGGTTTCTTTTATTATATTCAAAGATGGGGTGCTCGTAGTGGATTCTTCAGAACTTGATGGAAGGAAAGGTAGAAATGAGAACATCTTCACATAAATAGCAAAGCACTGGTAATGAATTAAGTGGGATTTATTAGTAATGTCCATGTATTTAAATTGTTCTCCATTCATTGCAGTGTGGGTGAAGCTAGCATGTATCTTCCGCTATGGACGAGATGATTTGGACGTGATAGGGCTTTCCTTTAAAAAAGACATCTGGATAGAGCACATTCAGATTTATCCTCCACTTGATAAGGACAAACAAGTGAACACAGCTTTGCAAGATGCACTTATAAAGAAAGCAGGAGACGATGCACATCCCTTCACTTTCTGTGTATGTCAAGCAGCACTTTACTACATATGCCGACCAGGCATTACACTGATTATCTCTTCATCAAGGCACCTGTTAGTGGGTGAGATATATTAGGCTGCAAGTGAACATTTTATTCTCAAAGTTGATGTGTTAAGAAGGAAAAATGTTAGTTTGACAAGGGCCGAATTGTGATGGTTATATTACTGGGTCAGAGCATGTCCAAAACTGCAGTTCTTGTGGAGTTTCCCAGTCTACAGTGCTCAGTATCTATAAAAATGTTCCAAGGAAGGAACAGTGGTCAACCGGCAACCGAGGCTTATTGATGCACATTCATGCACATTCAACAGACTGTTACTGTTGCTCAAAACTGCTGAAGAAGTTAATCCTGGTTCTTATAGAAAGGTGTCAGAATACACAGTGCAGTTAAAGAACTGTTTTGACAGCAAAAGCAACACAACCTGTCAATGTGCCTGTAGAGTGTTTTTGAGCTCATGGTGCTTAGATCAATCTTGATTGCTGTTTCAGATTCCACCAAATCTGCCATGCTCTGTAACTCTCCAGCCAGCACCAGGGGACAAAGGCAAGGTATTATGCTACACATAGTCACTCCCTAAACAACAGCCTGAACATTTTTGTAATTCGCTCTTTCTTACTGCTGTAGGTATGTGGGGTCGACTTTGAATTGAAAGCCTATATTGCTAATGATGCAGACAATCCAGAAGAGAAAATTGATAAGAGGTATAACACTATTATCTCTAAAATTATACAAGTATATTTAGCAAGTTTGCAATGTTCTTAATTCTACTTTGACATTGAATTTACAGAGATACTTGTCGTTTGGTCATTCGTAAAATCCAATTTGCACCGGACAGTTTGCAGGCTGGACCTAGGGTGAATATTTGCAAGCAATTCATGATGTCAGACAAAGCAATTTACTTGGATGTATCCATAGAGAAAGAGGTACATGGTTTAAAATGTACCCCTTTTAAAATGTACCTTAGGTATTTGACTGATCAGTTGGATACTTTTTACAAAACTGTTTTTCAGGTCTATTATCATGGCGATCCAATTCATGTCACAGTGAAAGTAACCAACAACACCAATAAAGTAGTCCAAAAAATTACTATTTTCAGTAAGATAAAACTTATTTCAGCAAAATTATATGGCAGAATAATTAGAAAAATATTCGACTATTTTATTTAAACAATTTACTTGTTTTTACTCGACAGTTGAGCAAACAACAGACGTTGTGCTCTATTCGGCAGACAAATACACCAAAGTGGTTCTGTGTGAAGAATTTGGGTAAGTCCAAAACTGTTCACAGTATGGCCAAATGATGGATGGACGGACGGACGGACAGATGGAGAGATGGATGGATGGATGGAAGGATATATGTATGGATGGGTGGGTGGGTTGAATGGATGGATGGATGGACAAATAGCCAGGTAGTGGATGTGGATTTTGTGCCATACTTCTATAAGGATTTTTAATTCACAGCAAATGCACATGTAAAGGACATATTTCCCAGGTCTGATATTTCCTGAAACTTCTGAAGATGTTTGTATTCTGTGACTAAATTATTGGTTACTCATTGTTAGTAATTAGCTGCTGACAAATAAACTAACAAACTAAACAAACCCAATACCTTCCAAGTCATACAAGTGTATATTCACTTTTGCCAGTATCATGAATATTTACAAAATGCACAGACTACATTTGTATACATATTTATTCATTTTTATTAATCAGAGATCAGGTAAATGTCAACTCTACATTTGAAAAGGCATATGAAGTTACTCCTTTACTAGCCAATAACAAAGATAAACTTGGTCTGGCACTGGATGGCAGGCTAAAAGATGAAGACACCAATCTTGCATCTTCCACAATGTAAGTGCACTTTTTATTTCTTAACATTAACCTGTATTTATGCTTAAATTGTGTATATATAATTAGGCTGTGTGCTACATATAGAATAAGGAACTCTATTAAATAACCCTGGGGTGTTTTTGATGTTGATAATAATGTTGATTGTTCATAATCTGGGGATAATTCAACTGTTATTGGACGCTGCTCTTTAAACAAAGTTGACAGCACAATGCTTTGCTCAAAGAAAAAAAAGTTTTATTTAGCCACAATGTGTAATTCAAAGGTGCATTGCTATAATCTGACCTCTTCATTATTCTAGTCTGCATAGTGGCATGGACAAAAATGTTCAGGGGATTCTGGTCTCCTACAAAGTTAAAGTGAATCTTATGGCAGCTGGAGGTGGAATACTTGGGAGCCTTACCTCCAGGTTGACTATTCTATTTGTCCATCCATTCAATAAACGTGAATAAACATGCAAATAAGTTTTAGACCTTTTGAAGATCTAATTAATAGACCTGACCCAAATTGTATTGTTAATTTACAGTTATGTTACTGCAGAGCTACCCCTGCTTCTGATGTCACAAAAGCCAATAGGTGAGACTCATAAGACATTAGATTTGTATTTTTACACTTTGATCAAAAGTACTTACATATTTTAATTTTCGTTTTGCATGTTTTGCTGCGTTTTAAATGTAACAGATATGTAAGTATGCATTAACAATCTACATTTAATGTAAAGCTTTGTCAGTTTGATTTATTTTCCCAATCATTTTAGCATTTCAGTAAAACATTCAAACATAATATTAATAAAAATGTTAACAATAAGTTAGACCTTCAACATTTAAGCAATTCAAATAATGATAATAATTGAAATATTTATGTTGGCCTATTTCACTTATCAAGTTAAATAACAAGAGTTACAGAAAACTGTGCTCTACTTAAAGAGTTAATTCAAAGAAGGAAGAGAACATTATTACAAAGCAAAAATTATTGGAAATAATTGAAGGCGTTTGTGATCTGAAGATGAGGCTTCAATAGAATATAAAATTAGACAAAGATTCGAAATACAAATCTACACATTCATGTGAGAATCCACATATTAATGACTGAGAATAAACTGAATGAATATTTGGATTGGTGTAGTCAAAGTTATGTCTCAAATCCAACAAAGATGCTGCGGTAAGACCAAACAATGTGAAAAACTCAATATCAAAATAAATAATAATCATCTATCTGTTTGGTTCCTGACTCCTAGCACAGACATCAACCCCGAGTAGACTGTCGAGCAGATGCTAGCGTTGACAACACGAGTGGATCTTCTGTTTAAAACATTGCATGTATGCCTAGCCAGAGCATGAATTGCAAACACGTGTCTCTTTACTGTCTTATACTGATATTTGAATAAAACACTAAAGAATGAGCTCAATATGTCCAAACCAAATTGTAACTGTATTATTATCTTTTCTTTTTTTTAAATGTTTGTCTTTTTGAATACTATGAATGTAACCAAGTGTAAAATATGATGTTAAAATCCTAATAAACAAACATCCCCTAAATAAAAATGAGAAAAGCCGAATACTTAACTTTTGAGCATTTAAAAACCCCCAAGGAAAGGACGCATGAGAGGTAATATGCTGTGGCGTATTTTAAATACTTTTACCTTAAATCGCTAAACGTGTGACTGTGTATCGTATGTTTGCCATCTGTGTGGTTCAATAAACAACCAATTCTACGTCGTGTTGTGTTTGCAAGGTGTAAAGTTTTGCGTACATTATTTCAGGATAAAATATCAAATAATGTCAGGGTTACGTTTGCAAATTAACGAATGCATTAGCATGATGCTACTGAGCCAGCGTTAGCTTGAACGGCTACTGTACACCGCATCAGAGCCAGCGCGACTGCAGTGTGTTAAGTTAACCACAGTGTGATAAACAGAGGGCTCTTCACCTCTATCAAGGTAAGAGCGTTTACTTAAAAAAAATCATTTTTATTAAGAGTATGTATATCGATACAGGGACATTATAGTGTCAAATAAGTGTCACTGCTGGTTAAAATAAATCAGTAATATAATATACATTCTAAGATGGTGTTTCATCTTCTTCAACAAATCCGGCTTGGTAGCTTCGTTTATCTTTTAACAGATTAGCTGACTTTGTGTTGCAGTCAGGAACGCTGTAGTAAAACTTATTTGTAACTGCAGTGACTTCAAAACTAAAATGATTTAGCGAAAAAAATACGCTTTCGTTAGTATTTTACAGTTTACATCATGTGGTATATGCTTTCCAAATAGCTAGCGCGTTAGCTTGCCTGACGTGATAGTTAGCCTTTAGCGTACCCAGACCGGTCTGTTCATTTCATTCGTGTATTCGATACACGGCCCTAAATAAGCCGGTTACCTTAAATACGTGTTTATTTTTAATGTTTATTCGGTTCTAGATTGGTACTGTGTTATTTAAATGCAACCACGGTTTCTGAATTGCTAGTTAGCATAACCACAAAAAGCTAGGTTTTTCACGACCACGGACAGTTAAAACCAAGCGAAACCAAAACGTACTTAATAAGTATTAAATATTATGTTAAATCGGGTCACGGTCAGTGACGACGAGAACGTTTTTACTTATTATTTAGGACATTGTAGTGATGTATGGGGCAAAGCCAAGTACAGGCCATAAACTCCCATAATGCTTTATTTAACACAGCCGGAAACCGGAATCCTGGCTGCATGTTGTAGCAATGCTGTTGTTAGCCGTTGCTAACTGTTTAACACGATGGATAACGGGTCTCACCTCGACGATTTCCGACAAAACAATGAAAGTGACAAGCAGTGGCATGCAAGAAGTTTATTCATTAACAAACACTTGAACAAGTATGATGAGAATAACGTAGATCAGCTGCTGGCCTTGTCCATGGTCTGGATCAACCATGTGTTCATGGGATGTAGGTGAGATTATCTGCTATTTAAAATCTGAAGTGGCTGTGACCTGAAGTTGTCATCTGTTCTGCAGATCGTTACTAGGTCCATGTGAAATGTATTCCGGACAAATAGATACATTTATTTCATTATCTTCATAGGATCACTGTTCAAAGCTGTCGGTTGATGAGCAGGAATTGGGTTTAACAGTATGTATATATTAGAATACAGTAATCTAAAGGTGTCCAGTTGGAAATGTTGCTATACAGATCTATGTTCTAGTCAAAAAATATGTCGCTTAGCTTGAACCGACTTGAAGGACACTGTTTTCCGCGTGAGAAAGACAAGGATGTAAACTTTGACAAACAAACAGATGTATATTCAGATGTCAAGATACCAGAAATGTATAAGGGTGTACCAATACCACTAAAATTCCACGATTCTTGATTCCAATTTCGATACCATGAAGAAGGAAAAAAAAACAATGAAATGAATGTTAGTCAACATAAATGCACTTTACCACTTCACAACTTTGTTTTATAGAGTTGTTCCATGGTTGCCATTGAAACATTTTCCCAGCCGTCATCAGGTCCAACCGTAGCCCATTTTGACCATGAACGTTGGGTTACTAGTAGTTAAATTACTTGACTTCAGGTGACGCAGACTAGAGTTTGGTCATCGATATTGTCAGGTGTTAAATCATTGTAGCAAATTAGCATTAACTTACAACAGTATTAAAATATTTATGAATTATTTTGTTGCATCAAAATACTTCTAGAAACAGCGTCTAAATGTTTATAAGAAATATTTATCATTTTTACAAGCACTGTATCCTTGTCCCTGTTGAAGAGCTGAAATAGGCTTCAGCACCCCTACATGACTAATTAGGATAAGTGGTTAAAGAAAATTAACTGAACTGTAAAAGCACTGTAATGATGACCCCATTTAAACCTAGTCTAATTTGACATCTATACTCAGATTGTATAACTAAGCCTTCACTTTATCTTGCTGCTTTATCTTGCAGATATGGCCCACATCTGATGCAGAGAGTGCTTGAGATGGCAGAAGGGATTAATGTTGGCAAAATGCTTTCATATGAACTAGTTCCAAGCACTGAAGCCAAAAAAAGACAAACTTCGTCTGATGGAAGTAAGTCCAACAGTCGTGTAGACCACCTCTATAATATTGTGTTGGTCCCCCTTTTGTTGCCGAATCAGCCCTGCAACATTGTGTCTTAAAACACTTTTCTATCAGAGCCAGCATTTAGTTATTTGTTCACTTGATATTAAAATATCAGGCATCCTGGACTAGGCTTACAAATACAGTAGGTGCATAACATTATGTTTACTTAGCCAAATCAAAGATGCAGGTAAATGATCTGCCTAATGGAGCTGCCGATAAGAATCGTCAATTTAATCAGTTATCACCATGTGTATGTCTGTACAAACTGCTCTATTGTACTATACTTACTTTTACTAAAACATATTTCTCAAAGCTCAGCCTCTAGTATGCATAGAAGTGCTACTTTAGAAATATGAAATAAATGGCAGAAAGTTTTCACACTCTCTTTAGAATTTCAATAACAAATAATCATCAGCAAAAAATAGATAAATAAAATTGAGGATTCTTGAAAAAATTTCCATACGTACTGATAAATCAGTGGAGCTGTGCAAACCGTCTAGGTGGGTAGCACTGTGACCTCACAGTAATAATGTCCTTAAAGTAAAATTCTTACTTTAATTTGTCTGCTTCCTAATTTCCTAAGTTTAAAAACAAGCAGGCAGGTTATTTGGAGACACTGACTTGCCCTGTATGGGAATGTGTGTATGTATATATATGTGTTTGTGTGTGTTTGTGCTTCTGCCCTGCCAGTGATATAAGAAACAAATGACACAATTTTTCTAGTCAGCTACCTTTGTGATGCATTTTGTCCAGTGATCATTTTAATGCCATCAGCAATAAATGGTTGGTTGAGCGTGTAACCACTGCTGCTTTCAGCATCATCATAACATTAAATTCTTCTTCCCCGTAAAGCTTCTTAGAGCGGTCCAAATACGTGGAAATCAAATGGTGCTAAATCCAAGACAAAACCGATTACTTACCTTTCTTATTGTATCTGTTCATTGAAACCGAAATGTGTGCTTTCCTTTCTTAATCTGGGCGCTTGTGTATTACATAAAAAGATTTTGATTCTTTATTTTAGGTGAGGAGCCCATGAGGAAGATGCACACGTCCAATTTTGGCTCGAGACTCAGATTTGAGCCAGTACAGTTTGTCAGTGGGAGCAGCCTGAGCACCGACGGAAAAGAAAATGAGACGGAGCGAAAAAGAGAGGAGGCAAACAACACGGGGCCGAGGGATCCGGACCGGTGGTACAGCAACGACACAGGCTGTAACTCTCCTTCCAGCTCTTCTTTTGACCGAGAGTCATCATACGGCTATGACTCATGGGGCGATCAAAGCAGCAGCAACGTGTGCTTTGAAAACAAGAGTGGTCTTAGCTACGGGGGCAGAGCGCCTAAGTCAAACTTTGTCAAAAAAATGCAGCAGGACTACACGGCAAGATATGACGCACATACATCGAGACTGAAAAACTCGCCCTCCCAGTCAGGCCGATTTGATAGCTACGCCGGGGGGGCGTCTGGACGTTGGGATTCTGGAAAACATGGTTTGGGGTTCGGTCATCAGGACAGGCCAGCATCTAGCAGAGGTAGGAATAGAGGCTATGATGCTCCAAGCAGAGGAAGTCCTGGGCTGCTTCCGACGCCATCGTTACCAAAAGCAATCTCAGCCGTGACGGTCGCGGAGAAGCAGAGGTTAATCATCAGGGTTGCGAATGCTGTCGCTGTGACCCTCCGGGATCCTGCGTTTGTAGGTGGACCTGATGGTCCGAATTATAATTTCATTCTCAGCCGCAGCATTCAAGCGTGTAAAACGAACCCCGAATACATTTACGTTAACTTGAAGCATATTCCCCTGTCCGACCTGCCTAACAAGAAGGTGCCAGCTGAGGGCTACGCATGTGAGCTGAGATGTTCAGCCGTGTACCTCGCAACGGGCTATTCCGGCAGCAAGAATGGTGCCAGGGACCGTGCCTCCGAGCAGGCCGTCAAACTCTTCATGCAACCGGTGGAAGTCCGCGTCGTGCAGCGGCAGTACAAACGCAACTACGTCAACGACACGGTGGTTTGCCAGATCAACGCGCCAACCCCGCACTTAGTCCCGCCCCTGCGCAACCCGGAGGACAGCCCTCCACCCAGTACCAAGGGGCAGTACGTGCCGGACGAAACCAAACACTGGTCAGAATGCGTCCTGAATGAGAACGCGAACGACGCCATCTGTATACTCAACAATTCTGCCACCTGCAACCGCATGAAGATCGACTACGCCTTTGATCCGGTGCCTAACAGCAATCTGTGGGTGTGTAGCGTGTACCTGCAGGGTGAGCTCTTGGCACAAGCCAGGGGTACGAAAAAGAGCTCCAAGCACAGCGCAGCCGAGGAGGCGGTGAAAAAGCTGCGAACGAACCAGGCCAGTCGGAAGGAGCAGGATCATTTCGAACAAAACCATCAGCAGCTGGTTCCTCAAGAGAACCCCAGCTTCGAGCAGCCTACCAGCAGTTTTAATCCACAGTTTGGGAGAAAGAAAAAGCTCAGCGAACTGGTTATTCTGGAAAACTCCGATAACGCTATTTGCATCGTCAACGACACGGCGCAGTTCAATAAGGTAACCGCGGACTACCGATTCACCATGTTGGCGGAGCATCACTGGAGATGCGAGGTCTACATAGAGGGCCAGTTTGTCGCTGCAGGTCTCGGTCCCAAAAAGGTCGTCAAACACATCGCAGCCGAAGAAGCCATCGCCACACTCAAGCGCACACATGCGGTCGTAAAGTCCAACTTCAGGAAGGAAGGCAACGAGGACGCTATTTCACGAAATCAGATCATGGCCCGCGCCGGAGAAGAAGCCTTGCGCCAGGAGATCAAGGAGGACAACATTGGCAATCAGCTGCTCCGCAAGATGGGCTGGACGGGCGGCGGGCTCGGGCGGGAAGGAGAAGGCATCGCGGAACCGATCACTGTTAAGGAACAGTTCAGTAGAGAAGGACTCGGCATGGGCCGGGACAGACACGGAAGTCATCCCAGCAAGCGTGACATCGAGGAAATCATACGCAATTACGCTTCCTCGGACCGACAGGATGACCTGCGCTTCTCCTCGGAGCTGAACAATGACGAGCGAAAACAGATTCACCAGGTCTCGCAGAAATACGGGCTGCGGAGCAAATCGTACGGTCAGGGAAAACTACGCTTTCTAGTCGTCAGCAGAAGAGTACATAAGGACCAACTGATCGGTCAGCTGCTGCAGGAGGGGCAGGTTGGACGGTACGAGTTGGTCAAACCACAGGATTCTCACTGATGGACCTCAAAAAGTGTTTTAATCCCGACGATGCTCTTTTAAATAGTGGCAAATTTTATCCTCTTGTAACATTAGTATCTGTATCTGGCAGTGTCTCACGTGAGACTTTGGTATACGCAGGCTTCCATGCTGATATTGTACTGTACGACCTGTATTCTGGGATTTCACAGATTTAAAAGTGATCTTATGCCAGCATGTGCTAACTAATGTACACATTCCATGTTGATGAAACTTCAGAACAGATGACGTGTATCTGCCATGTCTTTGTTCCAGGTCATTTCTGTTTAAAAGAAAAACTAAAATGTACCAAATATTAAAGTTTAATAATAAGCAAAAAAAAAATGTCTGATACGGCTTCTCATTAAAATAAGGTGGATATTGTCATACTTAAAAAAAACCTGCCATCATTAGTAGATTCACAGATTTATTTTGTGAATAGTCATGTCTGTTGTTTTGACATTAAAATGAACCTTTCGTTTGTCCTCCAAGTTGCTAAATCCAACCCCCAACGAGATTGGGTTGATTGAGTTGGATTTAAACAGTTGTAACTATAGAATGGGTAATGGGCAGCACAGTGGTTTAGTTGTAGCACTGTCGCCTCACAGCAAGAAGGTCCTGGGTTCGATCCCAGTTCGTGTTTGCTTCACTGTCCAAAAACATGCAGCCAGGTCAATTGGAGACACTGAATTGCCCTGCAGGTTCCTAGCCACTAGGATGCACAGACCAGTGCATTGTGGTGCCGGTCCCAATGCCCAGATGAATAGGAGGGTTGTGATGGGAAGGGCATCCGGTGTAAAAACTGCCAAATCAGTGGTGTGTGAAGACACTCGAGAGCTGCCCCACAATAGAACACGACAAAGGCTAAGGAAATTGTGAAAATGTGAATCCTGAGTTTTTCAGCTGCAGGGAGACACCGCTCCCACCTACTGGTGATTGAAGACAATATTTATGAGAATTGAAAATGTATTTCCTCTTGGGTGGTTCAACTAGTCACACTGTCACCTCACAACAAGAAGGACCTATGTTTGTTCCCCAGGCGGTGTGATTTGGGTCCTTTCTGTGTGAAGTTTCACAATACCCCATAGATTTAGTTAAGGTCAGGCGAGTTTGTTGGCCAACTAAGAACAGGGATATCATGGTCCTTAAAACAGGTACTGGTAGCTTTGGCACTGTGTGCAGGCACCAAATCTTGTTGGAAATTGAAATCTACATCTCCAGAAAGTTGGTCAGCAGCAGGAAGTATGAAGTGCTCTAAAACTTCCTGGTAGATGGCTGCATTGACCTTGGACCTCAGGAAACACAATGGACCAACACCAACAGATGACATGGCACCCCAAACCATCACTGACTGTAGAAACTTTACACTGGACCTCAAGCAACGTGGATTATGTGCCTCTCCTTTTCTCACTTTCATCAGAGAACATAACTTTGGACCACTCAGCAGCAGTCCAGTCCTTTTTTTCTTTATCCCAGACGAGATGCTTCTGATTCCGTCTCTTGTACTAGAGTGGCTTGACACAAGAAATGCGATAGCTGAAGCCCATGTCTTGCAGTGCGTGGTCGTTCTTGAAGCACTGACTACAGCTGCAGTCCACTCTTTGTGAATCTTCCCCACATTTTTGAATGGGTTTTGTTTCAAAAACCTCTACAGGGTGCAGTTATCCCTATTGCTTGTACACTTTTGTCTACCACATATTTTCCTTCATTCGCCTCTCTTCTAATGTGCTTCTAATGTGCTTGGACACAGCTCTGTGAACAGCCAGCCTCTTTAGCAATGACCGTTTGTGTCTTGCTCTTCTTGTGCAAGGTGTCAATGGTCATCTTTTGGACAACTGTGAAGTCAGCAGTCTTCCCCATGATTGTGTAGCCTACAGAACTAGAGAGACCATTTAAATACCTTTGCATGTGCTTTGAGTTATTAGCTGATTAGATTGGTGCACCAGGTGTCTTCAATATTGAACCTTTTCACAAAATTCAAATTTTCTGATATACTGAGTTTGAGATTTTCATTACTTGTCAGTTATAATCATCAAAATAAAAAGAAATAAACATTTGAAATATATCAGTCTGTGTGTAATGAAAAAATATAATACACAAGTTTCACTTTTTGAATGGAATTACTGAAATAAATCAACCTTTTCAATATATTCTAATTTATGACCAGCACCTGTATAAGCAATATAACACACATGCTGATGAATAAATGTGGTAGTATCATCCACCCACATACAACTTTGGATAAAGTGACTTACAATACAGTTACTGCATACATACTGAGCAAAGGGGCCGAACAGCAGCAGTGCTGGGTCTTCCATAGCGGATTTTTTTTTTACTTCTCCAGACCATTATCCACTAGGCTATAGCCAGCACTAGTATTCTTTAATCAGGAAAAAATACACATTATACTTATTTTACGGTTTATTTACAAGAAGTGAGAATGTACAGTTTCTTACAGGGAGTACAATTGCAAATCTGACACATAAAAACTGCGGATGTGCATTTAAAAATCTGACCCAAACTGATGAAAATGAATTAGAACAAAAAAAGGTTTGAGCTGCTGTTGGATAAGTGATGAACATGAGACTGAAAAATCTGTAATCAAATTAGAACTGAAAGAACTGTCTGAACCATCATGGACGCAAGGAAGCAAGTTTAAATATGATTTTACATTCCAAATTGTAGGTTTGAGACCAACTTCCTGAAATGAACCAAACTATTAGCAAACCAGAAAAGAAGCATGTATTAAATAATTTTAAAGAAATTAGTTCAGAAAAGGGAAGCATTGAAGAGAGCTGACCTAGCTGTGCAGCCAACCATCGCCGAAACATGACAGCGGAGTCACATGGCATCAAACTTTTGGTAGAATCTTTGACTCAAATATTTGTTGAGCTCAATAATGTTTTCTAAGGTCATTACAATAAAATCTTTAAAAGACACAAAAAGATCCAATAGCGTTCAACCCATAGGAAGCCGTAGCAAACCGAAACCGAATGACATTCAAGACTAAGTCCTGCATAGACTTAGGGCTTTTGAAGATAAACCTAAGAAATGCGTGCACCAATGAGTGACCTTGAGTTGGCAAGGTACATTCAGTTTATTTAAGAAACATCCTCGTCCGAGAGCAAGATTTAGCATAAATCACGAAATCACAACACGACAGCACCAGCACCCTGACCTTGCAAAAACTACAGAACAGACAGAGCTCTATAATAGAGTAAGAGGAGTATTCAAATCATGATCGGGATTTCATTTTTTTTTTTAAATTCTTTATGCAATGCTTTTTCTCTGGGTGTCTGAAAATTGTCCAGATATTGTGAGCGGTTTTGGGGGTCAACAATCACGCCAGCTCTGTTCCACGATAGCAGACACACGCTTCTCGTACTCCCGTTTGTTTTCCTGGTACAGCTGGGCTGCCTGGCTGTTGGCAGGACTGTTTGGGTTTGGCTCGTCCAGAAGAGACTGTTGTTAAGAAAATGACAATAAAAAGAATACGTGAATTAAAAACACTTGTTTGCACACCGAACATCGTGGAATGAAGTTTCACCGAACTCAAAAACGCAGTATCGATAGGATGGCTGCAACGATTAGTCGACATAATTGACTACGTTGACTATAAAGATTAGTCACGTTGAATTCCTGTAGTGGAACTATTTTCTTTAAAGAAAATAAAGAAAAAAAAACCTGGGGTACTTTGAAAGGTTTGTTGTATGGACTTCCCTTTTGAAATCTGGCAACCCTGGGAATGATAGCACAGTATGTGAAAAGGGAGAGAAACAATGAGACCGAAACTTTCTAAAGTATGGGAGCAGTTAAAAGAAACAAGTAAAGCCTCACTCACTTTGCACCCTGATTTTCACTCGTTACTGGTCTGTGCTGGATTTGTTGCTTCTAGACGAAATTGGTATCCAAGCCGCGATCGCAACTCAGCTCTTAATCGCTTTTACATTATACACAGACACTGTTAAGCTGAATAATTGTTTCACACTTTGGCCGTGATGAGCAGTGTTACATTTATTCGCATCCACTCATATAAACGCGTATAATTTTGTGCTATAATATGATATAGATCCATCAAATGTGCTACATATAGTCAATGTCATAGATCAAGATGTGCTACCTATAGTGTACAATATTAATGGGTTAAATACATTTGATTACGCCAGTTCCTAAAGTTAGGGAAGTTCAGCAAGGCAAATGAACTAGTGATAGGAATTATGACTTTTTGAGGGGAACCGAATCGTTCTGCTCTGTTCCTGGTAAATACAATAACATGACTTCGTTCTTTTGAGGGGTGCTAATTAATAAGTGGCAACTACGCAAAACCTTTCTGTGCAATAAACAAACTGGTTGCTCTGCATTACCTTTAAAAAATCCTATTTCTAATTTAATACAGAGAATGACGGTGACCGAAATAATCATGATTAGTCGACTAATCGAAAAATAAATCACAAGATTAGTGGACTACCAAAATAATCATTAGTTGCAGCCCTAATCGGTAGTGCACAGAGGGAGAAGGATTTTATAGCCAGTGTGTGGTCATGCTAATAAGTGTAGTCTAATATAATCAACTACAAAAGGCGACAAACTTGAACACTTGTGAAATTTTGCTAAGAACGTCTCGCTTCCTCTCAACATCACACCATTTTCATCACTTGGCTGCTCCAATGTTGATTTTTGCCTTTCCTGAACAACCCTACAATGCACCGGTTTACGAATCCTAGTGCCTAGGAACATTCTGGGTGTGTGGATTGTAGTAATGTTTGAGCTTTAAAGTATCGTGGTGTTAAAAACCCATTTACAGTCCTTCCTTCTGGTGCAGCTCTGTGTGTGTAGAAGGGGAGGGAATGGAGCGAGAGAGAGGAAGGGAGAGAGACTGATGTACTGACAGTTTTAGAGATCTCAGGTACTGACAGTTTCAGGTATTTCAGCCCTCCTAGACAAAGTTTTTCACATCTTATGAGTCATCTTCCTTAATACTACCCACTACAGTACTTTTTAGAGAATGCAACAAGTTTTAATGTAGTCTGGAAACTTTGAAATAGAAAAAAAAAATCATTGTTAGTGGTTTAAGTTAATAATATAGACGGATGCCTTTAGCATCGACTGTGAATCGAAACTAAAGCTTTAAACACATATGTCTCCAAAACGAGCTCTAACGAGTCAAAAGTCAAACAAGCACTGGAACAAGACTTTTTTCATGTCGCTTGCAGCATCACTTGAAAAACGCCGTCTCAAATCACTCAAATGAACCATAAACCAGCAGTTAGGGAATTTCTAACCTAGTGTTAATGCTGATTATAGATGATTTAGTAGAAAATTGCATGCCGAGTGCACTATATAGGGAGGATAGTGTGCTTTAAGATGGGACCTTATGTGAGGCCATGCTGTGTTAAACAGAGATCAAACTTTCTGCCACAGCTGAGATGAATGGTAATGTTAAGTTCTGTTTAAGTTTCAAAATGCTTTTAGAGAAGTGGCATCACAGTCACACTGTTTTTCAGTGTGTGTGTGGGGGGGTATTGAATAGGTGCAGAGTGCCACAATGTATAATACTGCAATGACAAGTACAACACTTGTCAGAAGTAGTAATTTTCTATAAAGACCCACATCAAGATTTAATTCTATATGCAGGGAAATCCCTATTTATTGTAAATAATAACAGTAATAATAATAAATGCCATTATTTTGTTTACAGAGTTAGCATTCAACAGGCAAAGCCAGTAATGCTGCTGGTCCCTCTACAGTGACTATTAG
>JAYDZG010000004.1:6742691-6757192 GCA_034509265.1 Microcambeva bendego
CAAACAGGAGTTTTTCCAAAGTATGTAAGGAAACACACTGACTCGTATAGACACAAGCCTCATTTCCTCGATAATTCTCACCGACTGCCTGTGTACTAAACAGTCACTTATTCCCCTATCTCGCTACTCTACTATTGGCCGAGCCTGACCCATCATATTCATTTCATCCACCAAAAATGCACGGCTCGTTAAATCAAACGCTGACCTGCTAGCAAGCTGCTGTAAATTACGTGAGCATCTCTTGACGCTCCCGTTTGCTGCTACACTTAAATATGTGGCATCCAATTCGTGTTGGTTCTTCTTAATAACCTCCACTGTTATCCGCCTACGGATCATTTCATTTTCTTTTCCTGGTTTATCTTGGACAGAGTTGGCAGTAAGTCTAGTGCTACTGAAACATACTGGGAAACTTGCCATCCTCCGTCTGTCAGGTGTAGCCAAACATCTTTGTTTTGATGCCCAGGCGGTAGAGATGCAAACCCACACCCAGTATGATGGAATAATATTACTAAAAACGATTACCAAGGAAAACATTTACATTCTTATTATTTATGGTAATTTGTTACTGTAAATGGTTTCATGGGTTTTTTTTGTGGGGGAAAAATGATAGAACACCCATATTGCTCATGTCATAAATCTTACCCAAAGAAATTAGCTGGATAAGCCAAAGCTTAACAGTTACATGGTAATGAGAGATATGTGCAGCCAATTAAGTCACCCATGCGCCGAAGCAACAAAGCATTTGCACACGGTGTTAGCCTGAATGATCTTCCTGAGGAACACTGCACTAGCTTTATGCAAAATGAAACACCGCCCTTGTCCTCTAAGGACGTCTACTTTGGACCTAACGACGAGCTTAAATTTAAACTGAACTTTAATTAAAGTGCTTGGGGATCATTTGGGGATTTTTTTGTCAAATTTGGGGATAAGACTTGGTATCAGTCGCAGTGTTTTGGCCTTGCAAGACTCCCATGTCTCGGTTTAACGATGGAATCATAAACGCTGAACAAATAAGGCACGCTGAACAAATGAGGCAAGCCGAGGCTGCGATCTACATGTCTTCATGGGACCATTTTTGTGACTCCATATCATTCTTTATCCATCCTCATAATTTATTATTGGTACTGTTTTCAGATGCCCTGCGTTCAAGCGGCTCAGGGAGGAAGCTGAAAAGAGAAAAAGACCCTCCTGGAATGAGGTTAAGGGAGGCAAGACGGAGGGAGAGTCGGACACAAAGTCCAATCCCACTCTAGCTCGGATATCTACTACTCGAGGGCCTCCAGATCCTGGAATGGTCAACCAAGCCTATGACGAGGGAGAAGATGGTAAAGATTTGGTATTATTAAAATGTCCAGCTCTTTTTAAATTAATATTAAATTATTCTCGATTAAATTGTATCTTTATGGTTAATGAATACTGGTGGTATTGAACAGGTTACTTTTTTGTTTATGGTTTTTATGCTCTCATATTTAAAGGTCATTTATCTGATTTGGCAAAGTTTTTACGCCAGATGTCCGTCCTGACACCACCGTCCTAATTTTTATCTTGGTTTGGGGCCTACACTAGGAGAGCTCCCATCCCCCCCACTGTAAAGAAGTGTTTTAGCTTTGGCAGTAAGTTGCTGCTATAGAGCTTAGCACATGCTGTCCTTCTGCTAAAAGCTGTTTTCACTATGATAGGGGTAAGGTCTAACTTCAACAGTTTAGCTGATTCTGGTTAAAAGTAAATAACCTTGGGATAACAGAGCAGCGATGCCTTAGCAGGAAAGGGAGTCACATCTTGATTAAAGGTTCGTGGGGTTAAGCTCGTGACTCGCTGACCTGAGACTGTTGAGCCCTGGAAGCCTTGATCCTCGATTCGTTTGTATCCTGTTCTGGAGGTTGATTAAAGTACAAACGGCTGATAATTTGTAGATCTAAATGCAAGATTGGTGTTAATTGTGCTTACAACAACTTAATCACAGACGTACAATTTAAAGAAGTATGATTTTTAAAAGTATGATTTAAAAACTAATAACGGAACATTTGCTTTATATGAATCAGAACTAATAGATCACATGGAACACGGTGCGTTCTCTTGGGTTATACAAATATTAACCCATTTCCAAATGGGTAGTTTTAGTATTGCAACTTGTTTTCTCTTATTTATTTATTATCTTTTCTGTTTTTACCATTTACCTATATTGTGTGTTTTTTTGTGTACACTGATTTTGATTTTGTTGAATTGTATAGTGTCCTTGAGTTTATTGAAAGGCGCTTATAAATAAAATTATTATTATTATTATTTTAATATTGCCCATTGTAACTTTTGTTATGAAATGTGTTTTGGGAGGCATGGGAACTCTACAAAAACACACATAACGGAGATGGAGATAACAGAGGGGAAAATATGGGGTAAGGTAGTAGTAGATAAAAATAGAATAAAATGAACAAGTTAATGTACAATGTTTAATGTACACACTCATAAACAAATAATTCAAACAATGTAAAGTGCAGAGATGCATAGTAAACACTGCCAGAATACAAACCAGCTGTTTCTTTATAAACCAGGATTTTTATTACCTGATGTTAATAAAAGCCTCATTAAAAGCTTCAATAGTTTATAAAGTAAACTCACAACTTAACCCATAAATGTAATGACTATAATATAATATTACTAAAATCTGACAAATGGACGCTGGTAACAAAGAACCATTTTTAAAAATCGGGATGATTTTATAAACTTTAAGCACCAGCTTCTCAGCGTCGCTGTAGAGAGGAAGAAAGTGTGAAAGGTCTACAGAAGCCAGCGTAAAACAGGAAATGGATTTGCAGCTGTGTTGACTTTTGGTCCAAAAACAAAACAGCTGCCGCCTTTGATGAAGCCATTCCTTGTTTGGAAGGAGGATTTGTTATAACCGTGAAACCTTGGTGATGTCATGTTGCTGCATGCTGTACAATTACATCGAGTCCGTCATCACGTTATCACCGTCTGGCCTCCGCAAACATGTCTACACTGTGGCATTTACTGTATTATCCATGTCAGGAGTCAACGAGGAGTCACCACGTCTGTATTTAGATATACACAATCGGCATAAAATCACCCGGCAACTGACTTCTTATAAATAATGCCATCGTTCCAGTCTGTCAGTAGATCACATGACCGTCACACGTCGGACCGGGTGAAGAGAAATACCAGTTCGTTATATAATTTATAAACACATGAATATGTTTCTCTCTCTTACTAGCGCCTCTCAGGTCCAGTCTCGTCGCAGAAGCAAATATCGTCGAGCTTTTTCGAGAAGACCAAGGCGAAGATTTGGGTTTGCGCATCGTTGGCGGCAAGGACACACCCCTGGGGAACATTGTCATTCAGGAGATCATGCGCGATTCCGTAGCGGCCCGAGATGCCACTCTGGCCCCAGGAGACCACATCCTAGAAGTAAGACCTATTATCTGATCGTATAATAAGACGCTAAGTTTAGCTACCTGCGTGTTTTTATAAGCCATATCGACATGAGGGCATTTTTAAAGACAGCGGATAACCAGAATCAGATCTTTGTTTGGAAATGTGGAATGCACTAGTGTCCTCTGCATTTTTATGTATTTAAGGTGGTAACTTGTTTTCGTGTGTTTAAATGGTAAATTAGTAAGAATGATATAATAATTTTAACATACATAGTGAATATACTGCTACAGTAAGTATTATCCATTATTATACAGGGCCAGTCGTAGCCTAGTGGTTCGGGTAAAGGACTAGTAATCCAAAGGATGCCGGTTCAAATCTTACCACTTCTAGGTTGCTGCTTTTGGGCCCCTGAGCAAGGCCCTTAACCCTCATTGCTCAGACTGTACACTGTAACTGTAATGTAATTTTTTCAAATCTCAATAATTCATTATCGAAGTGTTCAAACGCGTGTATTTATTTGCAAGTTTCAGCTTGTCAGTGATTTAACCGTTTTTGGTACACAAAGGGGTACGTTAGTTGACATACTACCGTGTTTTTTCAACACACCCTAGGATCAGTTTTAATATGACCTAAAATTGATACAAATCAGTTGAAAAACATTTTTAATGAGCTGAGTACAATATAAAAAGTACAATAATGGGGTTGCATAAATATGTACACCCTTAAACTAACACTTTGTTGAAGCTTATTGTGCTGCCATGACATCATTTTTGGGATCTTTGGGTCACCCCACAAATTGTCAACTGGATTCAAGTCTGGGTCCTGGCCAGACCATTTCAAAACTTGGGAAACTTTGGCATGCTTTTTGTTGATGGTATGCTTTGGGTCATGTGTTGGAATGTTTGGGTCATTGTTGTGCTGAAAGGTGAAATTCCTCTTCAGATTCAGCTTTTTGTAGAATGTCTAAAGGTTGTGTATCAGCATTTACTGAATTGTTTACTCCCATCACTTTGATGAAAGTGTCAGTTCCAGCAGAAGTAAAACAATACCAAAGTATAAAACTCAACCACCATGCTTCATGCTGGAGGTAATGTTTTCAACCTTTTGAAATTACAGCCAAATCATCTAAAATGATGGTAGGCATGTGGTTAACGCTGTTTACCACGAGATGGAATGTGGTAGGTTAATTCTGATTCACACAATTATATAAAAGAACGTTCACACCTACAAAAACTTAATATTTTCAGACTGTTCTGATCACTGGTCACATTAAAAGTGAGAAAGGTTAATTTTAGCCTTATTTAGCCATTCCAAATCAAGATTTCAGCTCACACTCTTGTTTAAAACCCATAACACCCAGGGGTTCTTGAAGCAGTTATTAAAGTCTCAATGCCATACATGTCACTTTCTAAATTATATAAAGATTTGACCTTAAATACATTGCCTTGTTTCCACAAAGGAAATTAAGCTGTACGCTAACTTACTGTTATTCATTTAAACTTCATGATAGTGTCTTTAAATATTCCTAGCAGAAATATTTTCCAGCTTTCTTTAAAAAGACTCTGGAACTATTTACAGGGATTTCTTGAAAACTTCATTGGAAATCACACAGTAACTTATTACTTTAAATTTAGCTTGGTCCAGACAGTGCTTCGTTATGCATTGAAGTTAAAAATTACTACAAGTATATCATATCAAGTATATAATTTTCACCCTAGCAATATTAATAATGTATTAAAAATAATGTTAGTTATAGTAATAAAAGTAATATTAAGTCTGTGTTCATTTGAATGTCATTATCTAACAAGATTTTGGTTGAAATATTCATACCCAGTAAATAAAAGAACACCATTTCACTCTATTGATGTCCTTTTTGCAATTTATTTTACTTATAGCGGATTATTTTTTATCTCCCAGTCAACACTTATATTTTAGTTAATTATAGTAATGTGTTATTTAAAGCAGACATATTATGCAGGACTCACTTTTTGCCTGCTGTTGTATTATGTGTATATATGTGTAAAGGGTCAGCTAAAGCCTGGACTGTAATGTCATGATTTTTACAGAAACATGACGAAATGATGGCATACCCGACCATGCTAATTGGATCATAGATAGAACAGTGGACGAATCCGCAGACCAGAGGTGGTGGACTGTTCATTCATATTAACAAATCTGGGTGCACAAACTTTGTCACTGTTGGGAAACACTGCCTCTGTTTTCTGTCATTTTTATGTGTGGTAAATGTAAAATGTAATGTAAAGGTAAATGCTCAGCATAAACTTGGGATGGGGGCATGGCCAGTAACAGCTTATTTGCATAAAAGTTAAAAAGAGTCCTTAAATGTCTCAAAGGGAGTAAAACTGATAAAATCTTTTTATGTGAGATTGATTTTGTTCAAGTAACTTCATAAACATGTTTTGTATAGCCCATAGACCTATTATAACTTGTTTGAAAGAGTTTAATATGTCCCCTTTAACTAAAAAAATAAGAAAAAGGTTTATATATATTCAGGCATGTTGGTGCATCCTGTTTGTCTTTTAAAAATGCACACCTGGGTCCACATCTTGCACTGCATCGTCAGAACATGTCCGGACGAGCCAAGGAGTCCATGGAACCCTGTCTCTGAATCACTGTGATCGAACCATACCTCGGCAGAAATAAGGGCATGGACGTGAGGGGTATACAAGGTTGTGAGGGTCTAATTTTAAAAGCAAAGAAGCTTGGCACAACCGGGAACCTGAAAAGATAACGCAGATCATTTAAGGTTTGTGTACTTTAAGAATGAGGGTGGCACGGCCTCAGTGGGTTGCACCGTCGCCTCACAGCAAGAACGTCCACTGGGTTCGATCCTCACTCTGTGGAGTTTCTCCCCATGTCTGCAGGAGTTTCCTCCAGGACTTTTGGTTTCCTTCTACAGTCCAAAGACATGCACGTGAGGTGAATTGGAGATACCAAAATGTCCATTCTATATAACGGTGTGAACTGATTATCTTTGTGTAATGAGTAACTACCTTGTGTGTCATGATTGTGACCAAAGTTTAAACGTGACGTTAAAATCCGAATGAACCGACAACACAAGATTCATCAAAATGTATAAAACATGACATTAAAAAATTGAATTAATATATACAAAACGTATTTAGAAAATCAGTCAATTCAGTTGCTCATGGTCTGTAAGATAAGGGTCCCATAAATGATCTGTAAATAGTTACTGCGCATGTAGTCTGACAAAATGGAAAAATTACTAAAGATCCTTGTGTTGTTAAAGAGTAACTTCTGGGCCTTTTTTGTCTGCTTTGCCTCCTAAAAGGTACAAGAACCGGATTAATTATTAATTGTGAACTTCTGTTGTTTTTTTCTATTGGCTTTTCGGAGAAAATGGGGTTAAAGTCTTTATTTAGTTTTGTCATGTGTTTTTTTTTTCACCTGTCAACCCAGAACTCTCCTAGGATCTCTGCCAACGGCTCTCCTGGAATGCAGTTCCCAAACCACCAAGAACATTTCAGACATAATTAATGAATGCCTTTAGCTCATCCAGGATCAGATATGCCATAAATCTGAATAGGGCCTCTATTCCTTGTTCCAACTGTTTGTCTAGAATCAGCTGTGATCCAAGAGGTGCTCTGACTTTTGTTGAAGTCTGTACAGGGATCTGTTGCTGGGAGTAAATAGATTTTTCATTTCTTGAAACCCTATCTTTTATGTCTCCGAGCCTTCTAAATGCACTGCCTAGGAGGTTGGGATCCTGTAATCTGTAGAATGCTCCACTTGTGATAACCAAACGTGCTATTTTTTTTTCAGATACCACTCAGTGACTTTTGAAAGGAGCAAATGGAATTAATCAGAAGTGCTGGCTGCTGAAATCATTTCCCACAATAGATCATATTGCAAAACTGACTTCACAAGCTCCTGCCTGCCTATTAGATCACGGCTTGCGGCAAAGAATTTGATACGTCTACTATATACACAGATCAGGCCGAACATTATGACCACCTTCCTAATATTGTGTTGGCCCCTCTTTTGCTGCCAAAACAGCCCTGCAATTGTGATAGATTGATGGATTCAGTTAAAATAAACTTACTTTAAAAAAAAGTAAGGCTCGATGTACAGAGGAAATATTAGATCTTTAAATAATTATTACAGTACGCTGTTGGAATGAACGTTCATAGTTTTCGAAGTTCCCACTTTTGACAGATTATGTGAACAGACCAGTTTAAAACTTTCTAAAAGATTAAACTCTTCATTAATAAACATTGTGATTCAATAAAAAGTGCATTACTTCATTTTGTTTATATGCGATTAATCACAATTAATCTGATGCTTTAGTCGCACCAATGATTCTCCGGTCACCGTCGTTCCTTCCTTGTACCACTTTTAATAGATACTGATCACTGCACCTCGGGAACACCCCACAAGAGCTGCCATTTTGGAGGTGCTCCGATCCGGTGGTCTAGCCATCACAAATTACCCCTGGTCAAACTCGCTCAAATTATTTTCACCCATCACAATGAAGAGATAATCAGTGTTATTCACTTCAAAGGGACAAACTTTCCTTTTGGACAAAAAGGTTCTATATTAAGACCTGCCTAATTGTCATTTTGTACTTCCAGGTGAATGATGTAAGCCTGGCGTCCGTCCCTCACGCTCACGCCATTGCCGTCCTGAGACGACCCTGCTCCGTCTTCAGGCTTACAGTCATGCAGGAGAAGGGCTTCAAGCCCCGACCAGAGAACAACGTGAATCCTTCCACGTCCCCCTCAAATCAAACACCGAGCAGCGCCGGCACAGTGATTCAGGTGACCCTAGTCAAACACGACCGCGCCGAGCCGCTCGGCATCAAACTCATCCGCAAGTCCGAGGAAGCGGGCGTCTTCATCCTGGACCTGCTGCCAGGAGGCCTGGCTGCCATGGATGGAAAACTGCGCAACAACGACAAAGTGTTGGCGATTAACGGGCAGGATTTGAGGCACGGCACACCCGAGAGCGCCGCACAGATCATCCAGGTTCGAGCCAAAATATTTAGACACTAAATTTTATTTAGCACTGTCTGAACAAACTAAAAAGGTTTGGGTAAGAACGTGTAGATTTACGGGTGAACATTATACTCCAACCTCTGGACTGTACTGTCGTGATGACGTTCAGATTTAGCAAACAGAGCCACATGCACATATTAACCGGGGTAAATATTTTCCACAGAGTGACACATTAAAAAGTTTTGGTACACTTGCGATGCGCATGATTAAACATCATCAACGTAGAGAACGTTCTGACATTTTTAAATTGGTAATAAGATAATTTTTAAAAGACCACATTTATCATCTATTAATAGGCCAAAGAAGAACTATGAAGCGACCAGAGCTGTAATGAACCTGGCTGGAAGATGACTTACATATTTTGCACTGGTGATGATGAGGCTGGTTATTATGAGATTATGTCATCAATCTTGGTAGTGTGGTATTATTTACCAGCATCACTTTTTTTTCCACAGAACAACCGTCATAAGCGGCTGTCACGGTGGTTAAGTGGATAGCACCATCACCTGCGGTCGATCCCCAGACAGATTGTCTGTGTGGAGTTTTGGGCTTGGTAATCGAGTATTCTAGCCAATATTAATAAAAAGATAAAAGAAAAATATTTCGTACATTTTTATTCTTTGCATATAGCACAGTTTAAACAAACACCCAAACCCACACAAAATGGCATGATGTGAATGTTTTTGAACATTCTGGCCCGAAAATATTTTGTTCAGAACAGTAACGATAAAAATAAAAGGTGACAAAATAAATCCAAATGAAATGTTAATGGAGTTGCTTGATCAGAACGCAGAATTGAGTAGTGGCTGTTGATTCCATGAATGACATCAGTTTTAGTTAAATGCTCGGCTTTGACAGGGAGGATTTTGGCATATTGTGTCTATATCCATATGTTTGTCCTTTCCGGGATCTGTGGTTTACTCCTACCTTCCATCACTGTGCCACTCATTTATATGTGAGTGAATCAATGAGTCGGTGTGTGCTGCCCCGCGGTTACTGTAGCACCCTGGAATTCATCCAGCTGTGTGTCTCGTTTTTCCGGGATGGGTGTGGAGAACGTGCATGGAATAAAAGGCATAATAAGAATATTGTTCCAATAATAGTTCGCTAAATGGCGAAACGGTTCAGTTGTTTGTAAGTCTATTATGTTTTTGATTATTGGTTTAAAACAGCATTAATTGTTTACTATAAATGTGTAGACTCGATTCTCTCTTGTGAGCGATTACACACACAAAAGGGTTTTAAAGTTGTGCAGATTAGCCAGGATAATTTCAGTCATCATACAGGTACTGGAAAGGTAAACAGAAAAGAGTTATTGAGCTCACACCCTAAATAAAGGAAAGGGTGTGTGCCATGACTCAGGATTTTCTTTCTATTAGTAAACTGTTGAAAGTTTACTAAGGTGACATGACCCGACCTAAAGTTTTGTTTCTTTGTTTATTCTCTGGAGCAGGCAAGTGAAGTACGGGTGAACTTTGTGGTGATGAGACAGTCCGAGTCCACCGATGATGGAGTTGAGGTGCAGAGCAGAGCGGCGAGGAGAGTCGCTGAGAATCAGTACTTCAGGCGCAGATCCACGTTCATGAAGGTAACTTTAAAAAGCATTAAAAATGATCAAGGAGGTTGTGCCTTCGAATTCTTTTAAATAATTATAATTATATTATTAGCTGCACACAAGCAAAAAGGACGGGCCTGGTCTGTAATATGCAGTTTTACAAGTGTAGTACAAGGTCTTTTTTTTCTTCCAGGGGGTGAAAATATCTGAAAACACACCACTAAGGTCCACATACGATAAATCGTAAAATGAACAACGTGAATAGATACGACTCTCTCATTTTGTTGATATTTTTCAATGCAAAATTTACTTTTTAAAATGTAGTTTTTTAAATTTAAATTTTTTGGTCTTTAAAAGCCACAATTAAGAACTAGAACTTGCTAAAATGAAGCATAATGCTGAGAAAAGTCCGAAAACAAATGAAGCCCTCATGTAAACTGAAAGATGTGTGCTGGCTATTGACCAATGAATGGACGGGATATTCTCTTATCCAGATTTTGTCCATTAAATCATTGTTGAAACAAAATCCCAACAAATGGAATGTTGGATTGATGGCGCTGATAATATTACTGAAGAGTGTAATATGACTGTCATGCTATATTTCGCCATTTTCAGGGCTGGGTCAGTATTAAACACAGCTGCCATGTGGCCGTTTCACTTTTCTTCACGCCGCTTTCTGTCACCCTGCTTCCGTGTCGCTTCCTCGCCGGCTTCGGAGGTGAAAGGCAGAGTCGGCAGATGCAGGCCGACGAGGGTGAGATTAAAGGAGCTGGTCTCTATCTCTGGCCCTCGCTCCTGATCAAAAGGACGTGGGTGCTGCTGGCCCTCTCCTCTACCTGACCGTGTAGATTGGGACTGGGGATCAAAGCTCTGGTGACAGTTAGCTTTTCCCTGCCGAGTTAAAGCCTTTTACTCTTGCAGGGAGGGAAGGCCCCCTGCGGGGTAGGAAGAGACCCCCTCCCTGTTCACACTCTTTCCCCCGTGGGGGCTGGATAGAGACCGGGAGAAGATAGTGGAAGCCGTGGCTTTTGCCACTAGAAATGAGTTACGATGGCGGCACGTCAGGTCCTTCGCATTAGCAGCGTTCTCTGTATGTGGCTTAATTTAAAACCGAGATGTGTTTGTCTTTACAAACGTTTTCAACACAAGTAGTTTTATCAGGATTATTTAATATGATAAATGTATATAAGTATTTTTCAAACATTATAACAAATGACTTAAATTGAAGTTTATGTGTAGCTTGATTTAAATGTTCGCTTGCTTATTTGGCCCTTTAAGGCGTTTGGAATGCAATGAAAGGCCTTTATTTGTAAACACATATACAGTATTCAATTCTTTACATATTCTAGCTTGTTTGGGGACTGTGGTCATCCGTTGTACGGCACCTGAAAGGGCCTGAAAGTGGCCACATAACAGAGCTTGAGTTAAAACTCTCAGCCTTTCAATTGACATTCACATTAACGCTTGTTTATATTTTATTTACTTCAAAAACTATTAGTCTAGTAGGTGGAGCTTTGGGATGTTTCAGCAATCTATCACAGCTACCTGGAGTAATTAAAATGCTTATTCTGAATTCTGTTTGTAATATATTGCGAACATTATCTTATCACTTGCAGAAGGGCAGCTTTATATTAAAGTGTGTAAGTCAAATACACAAAGTTAAATAAAAAAATAATGCATGCAGAAGGAGGTTTGATTGCTGGAAGTTGCTGGATGAGTCTATTAGTGAATGTCCTGCAATAGACTGGTCATTTGTTTTACCTGCATGAGGATTGTTCAAACAGCGATCAGGATCTCAAATGTGAAATCTGCAATTTAATTTGACCTTTTTCATTTCTGGTTTTCTAGTTCTGGTATAGTTGTGGGCAGTATTAAACCCAAGAATGAAATTCAGAGGCTTCCAGTATTTGTAAAGTCTGTAAAGCTTAAAAGGATTCATGTGTTTCGTCTGCGATTAGGATCCTCCCGGTGGATTCTCTAGTCAGGAGAAGACTTTGAGTGTAAAGAAAGAGCCACGTCATTCACTGGGCATCACGATTGCCGGCGGCAGAGATGGTCGCAGTCGTCTGCCTGTGTACGTCACCAGCGTTCAGCCAGTAGGCTGCCTTCACAAAGACGGCACCATCAAACAAGGTTTAACCCTCTGTCACATCCTAACAAACAGAGATGCGATTGTAATGCACAGATTTTACACCAACGTGATCTCTGTCCACTTCGAATACATCAGCGTCCATAGTAACTGCTGTCGCGATCGTTCCTTAATCCTTCTCCTCTTGGGTTGCCTCCGTCTGCCCAGGCGACGTGTTGCTGAGCATCAACGGCGTCGACCTGACCCAGCTGACCTATAACGAGGCCGTGTCCGTGCTGAAATCGCAGACCGCCCAGAGTGTCGTGACATTACGAGTCATCCGCACCATTGCTGATGAGGAAGAGCAGGATGGAGAGTCCGTCAATAAAGACGACATGGACACACTGGAGAACCCCAGAGAGGATGATGTTAACTGGGCTCCACTGTGGACTCGCTGGTTGGGCCTGCCCAGGTAAGGAACGAATACAGCAGATGATTAAAATACATAAAAAATAAGTTCTATGCTTGGTTGAAGGTTCGAATCCCAATCCATGAGCATGACACTTAACCCTCGCAGCTCCAGGAACGCCAGATAGTGGCTGACCCGGTGTTCCGAGCCCAGCTCCCAAACAAGCTCAGATACACAAAGATAGAATTTTTATACACTGTATGTCTGGATATATTTATATACAGTCATGAAAAAATAGAGATTTATGAGTGTGTGTTTGACCAAAATGAGCAAAATATTTATTTTTCTATAAACTGGAATGAGAATTCTAATAGAATTAAACAATTCTACTCATTTTCGTCCAACACATAAACAGACATAATTTTGAAGTATTTTTTTTAATTGGGATTGGGATTGCTAAATCCTATTTTGGTATTCTGCCCTATATACTCTCATTAAATATTCGTTCCTTTTGTTGAGACCCATTTTACAAGCTTCCATCTTTATTCGCTAGTCACATGCACTGGTGCCGTGACATTGTTCTGTTAAAAACCAACACCGAGAGCTGGGGCTTCAGTATCGTCGGCGGATATGAAGAAAGTCGAGGCCAGCAGCCCTTTTTCATCAAGACCATTGTGCCTGGAACTCCGGCCCACTTTGATGGCCGTCTCAAGTAAGCAGCTATCAGCATCGCACCAGTAAATTCTTATTTAGCTTATTCAAAAGCGATCACTAATTTAATTCATATAATGACACACAATATCTTTCACATGAATTTACTATTTAGGTTTTATGCACCTTTTAACCCATAATGTCCATTGCACATACTAATGTTTACATGTATGAATGTTTGTATATTTAAAGAATTAAAAAATATATACTGCGAGACAGAACTAGCTTAGTCAAAGTCACTATTCGTCACCATGTGGAAACTTTTTAGTCATTCTTATTTGTACTTTCTTGTAGGTGTGGAGATGAGATTGTGGCTGTAAATGGTGCCACTACAGTAGGCATGAACAATTCTTCACTTATTCCAATGCTGAAGCTCCAGAAAAATAAGGTTACACTGACCGTCGTGTCATGGCCTGGCAGCCAGGTATAAACCTACCATTTAATCCATCAGCCATGGGTGGATTTCAATATACTGTTTTAACCTATTATGGAATAAACTGCATAAGTAAACGGACAAAAGATTATTTTTGGACTTAAGGTCAAATTTCCAGTCTGCAAGTGGACCAAATCTGGAAAGTTGGCAAAAGTGAAAATGCGATTTTGATTTATTTGACATTAGTAAATCTTTAAATCCAAATGTGAATGACTATGATGACACTACTGGACCGGACCGGACCGGAACAGGACCAAACCAGACGTTATGCAATTTTAATATGGAATAACACATTTATTATTCAGTTATTTCAGACTGTCCATACAACTTTTAAATCTGCTGAAAATGTAATGACCGTCATTGAACTGTGTTATTTCTGGATATATTTTAAAGTGTCTTGATTTTTTTAAGCTTTGCACAAGTATCCAGGTATATAACTGCATTAATGCTACAATACCAAAAATGTTTGTTAAATATTACTGTTTCTTGATGCTCAGTTCTAGTTAAATAGTTTTTCACTTTAGCAATGACAATAAACTAATACTCTGTAAAAGTATTGTTGACAGATTACCAGTTCAGTTTCATTTCTGCTTCAGATAGCAGGAATATTTTATAGGTGAAGAACTGTCGCTTCCCGCTGTAGTCATTTCTTAAGACGTTTGAATTTATTTATGTACTCTAAACATGTATCACCACTCGTGCTTCGCCTAAGTGTTTCCTGATATTAAAATAAATATATAAGTTCATATGTTTAAGAAGTGAATGCTTCATAAATCGGACATGTTGTGATCACTTGTCTTTCAAGAATTGAAATTCGAAAACTTCCCACCCTTAATATCTTCCTTCCAGTAAATAATATTAAAAATCAGAAAGACATGTCAATTTTATTTTCAGGAACGACA
>JAYDZG010000004.1:6757292-6771873 GCA_034509265.1 Microcambeva bendego
ATCGGACATGTTGTGATCACTTGTCTTTCAAGAATTGAAATTCGAAAACTTCCCACCCTTAATATCTTACTTCCAGTAAATAATATTAAAAATCAGAAAGACATGTCAATTTTATTTTCAGGAACGACACTTAATGAATATTTGCAGCCTTCGTGGTTCACAACCCCCGGAGAGTTGAACCATTTAAAAAGGCAAAATAACTACCATTGAAAGTTACTGTTTCATGTACATTTTTAGATGACTTTGCCCCTGATAAAGGGTTGGAACTGTGTCACCCGGAGTATAATCTAATCATTTCTACTAAAATGGGAGTCAACAAAATTCTTTTTTTTAAATAATAACCTAAAAAACATAAATCGCAATGTAGGCAAGTTCTAATAACTTCTGTTACTTTGGAACATGATTTTATTTTTGATAACTACTGGTCAGAAAAGATATTTTTGAAATGTAAATTCAACTAGCTTTAAAATCATTTGCTACTTGACCCTCATTCCCATTTAGGATTTTAAGGGTAAGACCCACCCCTCCCAGGGGGTTGAACCACGGAGGCTACAAATATTCTTTAAAAATCTCGCCCTTGAAAATAAAATTTACATTTTAAGGGAGATATTAAGGGTGCGAAGATTTCAAGTTGACACCCTGTATAATCAGTTTCATTTACTGTGTAAGGACTGAGGTCAGTTGTGGTGCAACACACTCACACTTTTACTTACATTAACATTTAAATTTAATGTCGAGTACCCCAATAAGAAATCTTCACACACACACAAACTTCCAGCTTGTCTACATGACTTTAATTTATGTAAAAACAGGAATACATCATCGGGAACTCAATAAATCACACAAGGTTAGTGCTGTCGGCTGATCGGACATCTACACAAACATGACTGGCCACATCTGAGGATGAAAGCTGAACAGCCAAGCCAGTTGGATGAGCACTTAAGGGGTAGTTACGTCAGCACACACTGTTGGTTGATTGAATACATATGTAGACACTATTTTGCCCATAAATCATCATGGGTTTATCAGTAGTTCTCAATTTTGTCTTCTTTGCGGCTGTAAATGTGAAATAAATCTGATCTAGTCGGCCAGACCAGTGCATTATTGTAAAATAGGATTAAAGTCCAATCGTACAAATGACTTGAAAAGCAATGCCTTAGAAATGTATGCAACTTGTTTACCACCATAATTTCCAGAATTGACTGCATTGTATATTTCATTTTAAGCAGATCGTGAATCAATAAAGGATGAAATGAAAAAACATTAGAAAAAACCTTAAACAAGCCTTTCAATTCCACCATGGCAAAATGACTATTTTTTTTCTTTATTTATTTTATTTGATAAATTATGTAAAAGTTACTTAGTAACCCAGCCCTTCCTGACGTGTGGTTTAGCCTGCCCTCTTCAGGCTGCCATGTACTCCAGTTTAAAATTTGAACCCCTAATTTCCTCTGCTGTTTGTTAAACGCCAGTGTGCTTGCAATTGGACATCTATTCCATATTATCATTGGATATTCATTCTTACTATCCAGTGGATGAAACAGCATGGGCAGATAGCTGGTTAGTTATTAGATACATGAAACATGAGTGAGGAGTGTTTTGCACTTTTACCCCATCTGTTATACTTTAAAATGTTCTACCTGCTTAGGGTAGCAGTGATCAAAACTATACAAAACAAAAATACACCGATTAGGTTGCCATAGGAAAACTGGCTATTTTATCTATCAGGTGTTCTCTCTTTGGACTAACTGTTATTTGTATCAGTTATTAAACACTGGTAACTTAAGTAAATAATAGGGTTAACCTAGGGTGGTGTGGTGTTTTGGGAGGATTAGGTGTTTGAAATATCAGAGTTTGGTTCTATGCATATAACCAGTGCATATAACCAGTAGATACAATGGATATGCATATTTGCATATAACCAGTAGATACAATGGATTACCCTGATCTGGCATAACATTATGACCACCATTTTAACGGACTGGTAAAATGCACTGTGTATTCTGACAGCTTTCAATCAGAACCAGCACTTCCTAAGCAATTCTTAAGACTCCTCACGAGTATCAGTGAGTCTTGGCCGCTCATGACCCGGTCGCTGGAACACTGTTCCTTCCTTGGACCGCTTTTGATAGATACTGACCACTGCAGACAGGGAACACCCCACAAGAGCTGCAGCTTTGAAGACACTGACCTTTGTCTTGGCCCTTGTCAAACTCTAAAATAAATGGGATACTTTCTGCCCAATATATACCACCCACTAACAGGTGATGTGATGAGATAATCAGTGTTATTGACTTCACCTGTCAGTGTTTAAAGCAATGTAAAAACTAAGCAGGGCTTATAATTAGTTCTATTAAGATTAAGAAATATCTTCATGTAAAGGTGCAAGCTTTCCTTTGAATAAGTCACAAGGTGAAATGACAAGGATGAATCATATCAAGAATTTATAAGAATTTATTTTTACTGGATTAGAGAAACATGTACAGGTATTTTTAGTAGGATGCTAAAAGACATCATAAGATCAGGTATCTATGTAAACTGTCCTTAAACATCTCAGCAACTATTATGCTGAGTTCAAGAGGCACTCTAATAAAGCAGGCTCGACTACAGGTCTGGGGAATTACGTCAATAAAGTGTAACGGGAACCATATCGTACAACCTCGTTTGACCTCGCAGTGTCTAAAGCGGCGTCAATGGACTGACTTAACCCTCATACTTTTTCCATCAGTTGATTTCTCAACCTGCAGCGCTCTACACAGTAGGGCCATGTCGGAGATAAAGAAATGGGTAACACTTTGTTTGGATGGTCTACTATAGATGCTCACTGTAAACCACCATGTATCATTCAACTAAATATCTACGAACTGCAACTGAACTTGATTGTGAAAGATCTTTTAAATCTATCCCTAAACGTAACCCTAACTTTACCGTAAAGCTCAACGCAAAACCCAAACCTACTCCTAAACCTAACCCTAATGTTGTTAATCAACTGAGTGTCGCCGGAACATTTGTGAATCAGGGCGGCACTGTCGCCTCACAGCGAGAAGGTCCTGGGTTTGATCCTGGGTGGGGCGATCTGGGTCCTTTCTCTGCAGGGTTTAAATGTTCTCCTCGTGTCCACATTGGTGGACTCCGGAAACCGGGTACTCCGGTTTCCTCGCACAGTCCAAAGACATGCCTCCATCATCCTCTAGGTACCTGCGATGGACCAACACCCCATCCAGGGTGTTACCATATGCCTTGCACCCGTTGAAGAGCTGGGATGGCCTCCAGCACCCCGACCCGACCCTAATTACGATAAGTTGTTAAAGAAAATGAACTGAACTGAACATTTGTGAATCATTTCATCAGCTGTAGATCGTTTACAGGGGACCATCCAAATAAAGCACGACCAAGAAATGTTGGCCCCAAGAAAAACAGAATTCAATGCACTTTCAATTTATTTTGAAATGAACTGATTGGCAAAATCGAAACAAGCTGTCTTGTTCCGTACACGTGTAAAAACAACGTAAAAATGCTCAAGTGCAATTTTCAGCCACTTGCTTGACTGGCATGTCGTGCACAGATACATACTTTTTATGGCTTACTAGGTAAACAGGTTTATATAAACTGGAACGTTACAGAGACGTGGTATTAATGAACTATGTTACAATATATTGGCGTGACCTCATCACTTGTTAAATTCCATTATGTAAACATAAAAAAAGCTAGACATGTTAAAGTGGATTATCACCAAAGTGCTGGAAAAACACTTCACCGGCACCATAGCGCGGCGTTCCAGCCCTATATACTCATTTTGATTCAGAGCAACTAATACCTCAGGAATTCTACAGTAAAGCAAATGAAATTCATTCAACCATAACAGAAAATTCAACATATTTTTGCATACAATGTGTAAACCTTAAAAAAAAAAGTACACTTTTAACTTAAGGCAAATACCCACTAACAGGTGCCTTTAGGGGCGTATTTGTGAAAGGTTAGAAGGACCAGGAGGAACATTGCGCTTGGGGTGAACGCTTGTTTTTTTTTCAGATCTAATAAAATCATCTCGAGTGCAACACGGGAGCGTTTCTACTACATCAGGAACTGTGCAAAATCTGCTCTAAACCAAAGTGACAGTGTTGTGAATTCTACTGTACAAGGTATTGGGAGAGGAAAGGCTGGAGACACGAGCGAAGACCCTCGAAACAACTTTATATACAAGGCACTAAGGAGAAGAGTCGAGAGCTGCAACCCTCAGCGACGCTCTTAGTCCGGTCGGAATATAGGATACTTAGGTAAGAATTCTATAAGAATCACCTGCGGGGGAAATAAAAAAGCATTTTCAGACAAATTAATGTGCAGTACTTCAAAATTTTCTGATACGGATGCGAAAATGAAAGCCTATGAAAGCCATTCTTTCCATATATTTCTTTAAAATGTCGACTATCAACATTTCCAAATGAACTTACATATTCCATCATGTTATTGCTCTCACATTTTCTTCTGCTGAGTTTCCAGTGCAGTCCCAGCTGATAAGAAACACAAGCCATTCAGGTTAGGAAACAGAATGAACCCGAAACGATTTCCCGGGCCACCCAAATCTTCAGACATGCCGACAGACCTCGCTATAAGTGGGTTCACTAAGGTCAACCGACAGTGAGTACTCTAAGGAGTTTCCTCAAATCACTAACTGCGGTGTCTGACAGCCTCTGGTGCGAGACACAACTGTTTACTGATGACCTCTGCACCTCGGGTCTGTTCAGCCTTCGTGATATATCAATAGATTGCCAGAATAGCTGAGAAGGAGGGGAGCATCTTTACAGTCTAGTGGCTATGGTTAAAAATCTCCAGTACAAGTAGATAATTTTTGTAATGTTTATATGAATAAATTGAACATTAGTAAAAAAAAAAACTATTTTTTATATATATAAATAAAAAGTATAGCCTAGCAGTTAAAGTGCTGAACCTAGTAATCAGAAGTTTGCCGGTTCAAGCCCACCACTGTCAAGTTGATGCTGTTGGGCTTTTAAGCAAATCTACTGTAATAGAAGTGTTAGTCGCTTTGGTTAACAGTCTGCTAAATGCTGAAAATTTAAAATATCAATGTAAGAAATCTCAAACGTAAACTGTAGCGCCTCTCAAAAAAATGCCAAAATAAAATGGCTACATTATGTTGCCCCTGATTATAACGTTTAAGCAAATGGGCGGGTTAGTTTCACAATGCTGTAATGGATTGGTGTCCAGTGTTTTTCAAGCGGGTCCCAAAAGCATCCCTAACCTCATCTCATTACAACATGGGATATTTGATTTAACAATGTAATCTTATATACTTCATGAAGAAAATGAATGAACAAAGAAGCAAATTACTACACGTACTGCAAATTACACAGGGTGTCAATTTGAAAACTTCCCACCCTTAATATCTCCCTTCCAGTAAATAATATAAAAAATTGGTAAAACAGTTTACATTTTATTTTCAATGGGGGCACTTTTAAAAAATATTTGTTGCCTTTGTGGTTAAACCCCTTGGGAAGGGTGGGCGTTACCCTTAAAATCTTAAATGGGAAGGGTCAACTAGAACATCGTTTTAAAGCTTGTTTAATTCTCTTTAATTCCCAATAATTTAATCTTTTTTGACTAGTAGTTTCCAAGAAATCATATTACAAAAATACAAAACTTTTTTTTAAAATAATAACCCAAAACCCATAAATCTCATTGAGGGCAAGTTCTGATTACTTCTGTAACTTGATTTTTCGGAAACTACTGGACAGAAAAATAATAAATTAGGGTATTTTAGAAAAGGAAATACAACACGCTGTAAAATCATGTGCTACTTGACCCCCCTGCACATTTAAGATTTGAAGGGTAACGCCCACCCCTCCCAGGGGGTTGAACCATGAAGGCAAGTATTCTTTAAAAGTGTCCCCCTTGAAAATAAAATTGACGTGTCTTTCCGATTCTTACTATTATTTACTTGAAGGGAGAAATTAACGGTGGGACGTTTTCGAATATCACTGTTGATGTGAATTTCTCACCTTGTGATATAGTCGGTTGTTTTCCCATTCTAACAATTTCTGAATGGATCTTCGTGTCTGTGCAACAGAAGAGCAGAGGTTTTAAACGTCCCATAATCGCCCCGTCAAGTGCTTCAAACGGGTGCTTAGCAAATACCAATAAAACACCCCGCATTAAAACTTCAGAAACAATTACGGACCGAAGCCTCTACTTAAGTAGCTCATAAGCTACACATTATGGTCAACCGCCTGGTATGGAATCTTGAACTTTCCATAGTGATAACCTGCGTTACACCGCTGCTAATTATTATTAGCATTGTTAATCCAGCTTCAATGTTAAAGGTGATTTAATTGGCGTGCTAAAGTAAATAACAGACATGGCTTATTTATAGAAGGGCGGGTAACTTCAGGGAAACTCACCCTCTTGTTAAGACATATGACTGGCCACAGACTACAGCCCACCGTACAACAGCAGCACAGACAGCCACACAGCAGCCATTTTACATTTACTGGAAGGTTCTTCTTCAGACAAGCGTTTACCCGACCGATGCTCGTTTTAAATTCTTCTGGAGCGACCTATGAAGAAGCAAAGAAATCACATTGGACTGGTAAATAAATTCTATACATTACATACAAGTGAAGCCACGACTAACTTAACTAATATAACAAACGTAAAATACAACAATTTTGGACAAGATTAGATCTTACAACTGCATGCTTTTAACTTGCCAACCATGCTGCAAGACTTCCAAGGCAAAGGGAGGACAAAAAAGAAAAGATAAGCCCACGGCCTGTGGCTGTGCCGTCCAAACAACATGAATGGTTGCTCATTCCTTTCTGAGTATGTTCACCATAAAACCGGGGTCGTAATCTTTTATGACAGGATGCAAAGATCCCTTCGCAAACAGTGAAAGAGGTTGGAATAAAGCCCAGCAGGCCTGATCTGTACCCTTCAGTCATCATAATCCTGACCTCATCCATCACATGTCACCCAGGGTCACAATACTGGAGATACATTTTATTGCCCCGCACTTCCCTCGGCCTGCTCTTCCCCCTGAAACCTTTTTTTTGTTTCTGGACCCGACCCAGGAAGCCTCCTTTTCTTGTGCGTGGCGCAGTCTTAATTTCATTATTTTGTCACCTGGAGCTGTGTCATCTTAGCACCGGGATCTCGGACCGCCGGACCCTTACGCCGGCTTACTCATTGACAGAGGCCCACATTGGTACATTCAGCTCACATTAGATGCACTGTGGTGCACATACTGAAATGTACCACATTCGGCTTTAAAAAGACCTGCGGGAAATTGGTAGGAAAAGGAACAGCTTTGTGCTTCCAGATACACAGAAAAGAAAATAATTATTAAACTAGAGGATTCTCAAGAAGACATACATGATTATTCTCATTACCTTTCCTGTAAGGACGGAGGGAAACTCTGTGTCAAATTTGTTACTAAGTCCAAACCTATTGATACAAAAAAATAAATACATTCAAAATTAGAACACAATAATCAAGCAAATTGTTCTATAAATAATAGTAACTGTGATATTTTTTCAAAACACTTCTACATTACTAACTGTTGACATCCGTCATGAATATTACACATTTTAAAGCAATTAAATAATGCTAAGCAGTAGACATGTTACTATTAATTGCACTTGTTCATTTCATTTACAGTCAATGTTGCAAAGCTGGAGAAATAAAGTAAAACTATTGACATTCCAGTCATACAAACAACAGATGAGAACACTATCATAACATTATGCAAAGCTAGTAACTGGAATAACCCAACCAGGCATAACATTGTGTCCCCCTCAGACTGCCCCATAGTCAATAAACTGTGATGCTCGGTGTGTTCTGACACATTTTGTATTCTAACCAGCATTAACTTCTTCAGCAGTTCGAGCTACAGTAGCTCGTCTGTTGGATCGGATCATATGAGCCAGCCTTCTCGCCCCGTGTGCACGAATGAGCCTCGGCAGCCCCTGACCCTGTCGTCGGTTTACCACTGTTCCTTCCTTGGACCACTTTTGATCAATAATTACCACTACAGACCAGGAACACACCAGAAGAGCTGCAGTTGACCCAGTCGTCTAGCCTTCACAATTTGGCCCTTGTCAAACTCGTTCCAATCCTTCGCCCATTTTTCCTGCTTCTAACGTCAACTTTGAGGATTTAATGTTCACTCGCTGGGTAATATATCCCCCCACTAACAGGTCCTGTGATGAACAAACAGATATTTTGTTTTTCACTTCACCTGTCAGTTGTCATAATGTCAAGCCTGATCAGTGTATGTTTCCAATTTTGAGCATATCTGAATATTAAGTAACCATACTTATGGCTTCTCCACTCTGTGCTTTGGAAATCTAGCATGAATGAAAAGATCGAGTGTAAAATAACTATAATTACAATAATTGTAATGGCCTACTAATGGAACTATGAATGGGGAATAAGTGGGTAGCACCGTCACCTCCCAGCAAGGTGGTCCTGGGTATGATCCCGTGGTTGTGTGGTCCAGGTCCTTTCTGTGTAGTTGGCATGTTCACCCATTGTCTGCATGGGTTTACTCCGGCTGCTCCGGTTTCCTCCCACAGTCCAAAAACATGCAAACGAGGCGAACCGAAGGCACTAAATTGTCTACGACTGTGTCTGATATAGACTTGTGCACTTGTGTGTGTATGTCATGAATGTAACCAGGAGTGTAAAACATGATATTAAAATCCTAATAAAATAAATAATAATAAACAAAACACTAATGGATCGAATGTCATAGAACTGTGTGTAGAACTGCTTGGTTTGTTTGTCAGGATGCATCAGTGGTTTCATTTGAATATGGTAAACATGATCACTACTGTTTAAAAGGAATACAACTGCTATGGACTGGAATTGTGCATCGTATTAGAACCAAGTTGGCAGAAGGTTGCTGGACAGTTTTATAGATGTCTAACAGCAAAACAATCAATCTCTCACCAGAAAGTCAAAGAAACGTAAATCAGTCTAAAATTAGTGTCAGTAAAGACTTGGCCTGTGTGTTTCTCCCACCAAGCAACCACACAACACACACACACACACACGTCCACGCGCAGAGACTAAACGCTAGCATGAAGCTACCGCGGCGGATATCTTACACGGTAATGTGGCCGGCCCCTCGCATGATCACGGGCTCCGGAAAGTATCTGGCGAGGTGCTCTTCACTCACTATTCGCTCGTCTTCCTCGTCTAACTCATAAATGGTATCAAAGTCCGCCATGTTGGGCAGTAAGACGCTCATGACGTTCCTGGCAGCGCTCGAGCGACGTCACGGAGCAACAGCTCGGGCGGCGCCGAAGCTTCGAACATCAAAGGCGGGAATCCGCGCGCTCTCAGGGTATACATGTAGGTATAAAGCACTACTGATAAGCACCCAAACATATATTCGTGTTATTTTTGTTGCATAGTCTTATAAGGTGCCTTGATTGTCACTGTAGTGTACTACAAAATTGTATTTTAGAATTTAAATAGAGTTTAAGCACAGAATTAGACATTTACTATGTATACTGGAAGTAATGTGAGTCTCTTTGGTCTGCAAATACTGAAAATGTTAATGTATATTTCTGCCTGCTAAATGCAATGTTTCATTCATACACTTGATTACCATTGTGCGTTCCTTGTGATGTTACCCCATAAGTACAAAAAGTAGGCCTACAGACCAATATTTTATCCATGTCCAATGGATGGTACAAGAAGTAAGCTTACAGAGCAACAATGACCAAAGTCAAAAGGATGGTAAACACAGTAGAATTTTCAAGGACCGTCTATATCAGTCTGATGAAGATCTCAAGTACAGATTTAAACAATGAAATTTGGAAATATGATCTCAGTGTCTCAGTATATTTGTTTCATTATACTTTATGGAAAATTATTGGAAACACCAAAACCTGGGCAAAGTAAGAAGCCAGCTCAAATAGTTTCGGGTCTGCAGGTAACATTTCTTGAAACTGATTAAATTTGTTTGTGTGTGGAAGTCAGAAGACTTCAGAACAATATAAGGAGTTGTGTGCAACACATTTTTTAAACAAAATAAGAAAAATAAAGAAAATTTACCAAAAAACCCACTAAGAGACCGCTTGAAAATGACAAGTTTATCTAGTTTTACAATTTATGTAAAAAAATAGTCTGAATAGGGTTACAAAGCAATTTAAATAAACTTGTAGGACTCCCAACCACAGAGAAACCCTGGACTTCCAATAAAGCTAACTGAGTGGCTGGCCTGGTAATATTTTGTACAACTTAGCTAAGATAAAGTCTCAAAGAACCTGAAAAGAACTGCAGATAATTTTGGCATCAGCTTTGGTTCCTGTACATGACTACAACATATAAAACTTGTAACTTTCTCACATTAAAAAAAACTCATATTATTCCCACACCTTGTTGTAAACAGACAAACCAAATGTTATACTTTATGGACTAAGACTTAAATAAACGTTCATGCATCATATGTTTTGAAGAAGCAGTTTGTTTTGCACTATGTGTTGGACAGAATTATTTACATTTCTAGTAATAAAGGGGTATGAAGATCACCAGTTCAGGGATTAAGGACAATCTTGAAATACGAAAGCAAGCACCTAACACCTAAAGAAATAGAATTCAAGTTTTGGGGGGGCTAATCTTAATTCTGAATCATGAAATGTTCTTTTTTTCAACACAAATTTACAGTGATTTAGAGAGGTGTTAGATTATTTTTGTTACTATACTATACAATACATGGAATACTCGGTAGACTAGTGTGTTCGTATATTTTCCTTTTGATGAGCAAATGAACATTCACAACAAATGTTATTTACTCCAAATTACTCTTAGAGCAAAAAAGTTTGTGTTCAAATTACATAATATCATGTACATAATATCAACTCCTTGATCAAACTGGAGTTGTACTACTAATGGTTCACACAATTAAGGCATAAAGTTTATTCACAAATCTTTTATTGTTCATGTTAATTTTTTTATCATTATATTGTGCATCTTTGTGAATTTATAAAACGAACAGCATCATGGGTCAAGCTCGTTTGTGTTGCTGCAATAAAAAGACATCACATGATTTCTTATTTTAAAAAAACATTTATTTACACTTGGAACGTTGCATTTAAACGTCCTACCCATAAATCCGAAGCCTGCATATACCACTGTAAACGAAAAGGTGCTGATGTATAACAATTGTCAATGCAAGTAAACTTTTAAACTGACAATACTAGTTTTCCAGGGTAAGGGAGGACACATTTTTGTTGAAACACTGCAGCTCTATTCCTGAGTATGGTTATTTACAAAAACGCACCACATACAGAAAATTATATTTATATCTTAATTAACCAAACACAAACAAACCCGTTAAAATATTAAGCTTCTTTGGACCAGACGGACATTTTTTGTAAGATTTATCTTAACTTTAAAAAACCTATTCTATTAAAACCTTATGTGAAGAGCATCCATTATTTGCAATAAAAGATAATATCTTTTTTTCTTTTTCTTTTTTTTGCTGTAATCCACATGTTGCGCCTCTGGACAGCTGCGGAGCGCATATATCCCTTATGTGCGCTCTTTATAGTCTTTTTCCTTTTTTCAGCGTGCATGTCGGAGTGCTCAGTTTTCAGTCGGATGCTCAATAAGTTCGAGTTCACTGGCTGACGGTAACTTGTTGAATGTTCCTCATGGACGGTAAAGTGTTCATCCCGGGAGGTGGATAAACGGAACCGTGGACATCTGACGGGCTAAGTGAACCTGGAACGGGTAGCGGGCTGACTGAACCCGGGTCACTGTGCACTGAACCACCGCTGCCGTCCGACTGACCCAGCTTCTTCTTGATTAGCTTTCTTTCTTTGGCACGACGGTTTTGAAACCATATTTTTACCTGCAAAAAGACATTTATTTAACACCCTTTTCATTCATCTAATCTGCTCAAACGTTGGTGTGGAGGTTTCGATGTTGTAAACCTACCTGTCTCTCTGAAAGACCAAGGTTTACTGCCAGCTCTGATTTTCTTCTGATGGTGATGTAACGATTGAAGTGAAACTCCTTCTCCAGCTCCAATCTCTGGTGATCTGTGTAGACCACTCGATATTTTTCCTTCGTTCTCGTTTTGCCTAAGTAAAGAGAGAAACAAAAATCAGCATCAACAAATACATTCTTAACATTGTTCTACTGTACACTGTTGCCAAGGGAAATACAGGCTAAAATAATAACGTATAACTACTCAATATTCATTTACATGTCTAACATAGTCTCTGAGATATCGTCTAAACAACATGAACGTGTTAAGAAACATTAACAAATATAAGATCATTCCGAAATGAACCTTTAAAACGTTTGTCAGTACTATGTTTAATATAAGAAAAATGGAAATAATGGGAAAGTAATGCTGACAATTTACCCTCGTTAAAATCAGTAATACAGATCATAGTTTAAATAACAAATGTTCTGGAGATTAAATACCACGCCATGACTGTTGGTCGATCTGAATTTTTGAGACATTCGTTTGCTGAACGTTTTATAGAATGTATAATAATGAGAATACAATTATAAATACTGTTGGGATTTCCTCCATGTGCAAGACAAACGTGACCTTTATTTTCTTTGAAATTTGTTAGCCTTTCCCTGCAATACAGGTCCTAACGCTTGGGAACCAGGGACAGGGGAATACGCGTTGCTGCATATCAAAGTAAAAGGTGTTGAAAGGAGCCGCCGCTTGAATATGACAGATAACCCGCAAAACCGAGACAATGTAGCAGTAAAAAACGGGGATCTCACATCTAGTTTACAGCTGGTGAGCTATTTGCATTACAAGTAAGCCTGGCGCCAGGTTCCGACACCTTCACCTGCCACACATATATTTGCTTCATTTACTTCAGTAAAAAAGACTTATATTGTAGATACAATATTTAGTTTGGTTCAATTGTAATCATACATTTAAGCCAGTTAAAGTGCCTCTTTCATCCTCATTTTACTTTTTATTTTACTCGTTTTCAGCTCAAACATTGGCACAATTATTGTCAACGGTGTGCAAAACACAATTCTGTTATTTAAATTGGGCACTGTTGTTAGGAGATCAGATTTTTTTTAAATGATTGTATTATACTCTAGAATATCCGTTTAGATTTTGAATAGATTGGCTTTATTTATTTTGTTCAAGATTTAATTAAATAAGACCTTATTTTCAGGAGTTAATTAAAATCAATTAAGTCAAAATGTTCGACTAGCTTATTTTAAACGAAAAATAGTAATATGTGACAGGAGCTACTTCAGGCCTAATCAATGTAAAAGTTATTATAGGTTTCATAGAACGCCGTGTTCATTATTTTTTTTCATTAATAGTATATATATACAATAACATAATGAAAAGTCTTATATTGACATGTGTTAATAAAGTCGTCAACAAATAATCTCTGGCTCTGAACCCACCGGTTGAAGAAGACTGAACCGTTTTGCTCATCCACTGATAAGAGTTGCGTCGTTCTTTATCCGGGGACATTTGGCCCACGGGAATGTTTTCAGGCGGAGGAGCCAGGACAGCAGATCCCGGGTTGTGCATAGAGTTATAATCTGGGGAGCAATAAGAAACTTGTCCGGGTGATGAATTACTCATAGGAGTCGCAATGGTGTTTGGGGGTGGAAGGCTGTATGCGCCCCAGTCCTCTCTGGGTGCGCCGTACGGAGCGGCCCATGCCCCTGCGGCCTGGCTGTGAGTGTCCATGCTGGCCACATGATGATATCCTCCAAAATCTGAGTACTGTGGCGTGGAGACGAAGTTCTGTGGTGGAAGGTTGATACCGGATCGTCGCACTGGTCCTTGATGGTGGTACATGTTTCCTTCGGCCTTATCCAAAAGATATCCCACATACATGATTCGCGAAAAGTGGAATTAAAAAACCAAACAAACCCCACTGTTCTTATTTTTGGATCAAGAAAACATACTAGCAAGGCACCATGGTAGTAATTCAAATCTGAGCGACTAAATGTGGTAATCCAGGGGGAAAAATCCAACTAATTGGTGCTCTGTAGTCCTGACGTGCTTCAATCAAACATGATGTGACTCTGTTGACAAGGTGCTGGTCACTGATGTAGGTATAACAAGGGCTTCCTGACGTCAGCCAAGACTTCAAACCCTTCGGATTTGCATTCAAATGACCGGCCAATAAGACCTCCAACCCCTACGACTGATTTCCGCATCACTTCAGCTGACCGTGGTGGGCAGGGACACGCAATGTTACTATGAGCAACTCACCAAAGTTTCGATCTCAAACTTAATGGCTTTAACTAATGGCTAGCACTAGAAAAGACGCATCAAACCCGAGTAGGTCATGTCAACTGGAGGCACGTCACACCTTTAAACATAACAGCCTAATAAATTAGGCTTTATGGTCTATAAAAAGAAAGTACAACAGTGTACCCCTAATTTAAATCAAATAAATCAACAAAGCCACAATGGTTACTTGTACAATATTTACGTCTATATTACGTACACGTTCCATTATAAAGAACTTATTATTATTATTATTATTATTATTATTATTATTATTATTATTATTATTGTTAACATTGTTGTTGATTATGTTGT
>JAYDZG010000004.1:6805172-6822736 GCA_034509265.1 Microcambeva bendego
TTATTATTATTATTATTATTATTATTATTATTATTATTATTAGTAGTAGTAGTAGTAGTAGTAGTAGTAGTAGTAGTTTTATCATTTGTGTCAATGCTACTGTAGTTTAATAAAACAAATGTAAAAAAAATGGTATTATACATGTTTCTGTTTATAAGCAAACAACACATGTATTGGAGCTGGAAGTAACCATAACATAGTTTTCTACAAAATAAATAAATAACAATAATTATCTTTTTTTAAAACTTTTTTGAAAGAACTCTTGTATTAGCATTAAAACATGTAAACAATAATTAAATACATTTGATCGTTTTTATATAAAAATGTGCAGTTTACAATAAGTTACAGTATTTTCCATTGCAAGTTCTGATAAATGTTTACTGTTTATTCCCCAAGCAGTTGCTCAGTGCTCCACAAAGCCGGCAGTTTAAATTCCTCTGTCATAGTGGTTTTGTTAAAAGATTGCATTTTTCTTTCATCCAAAAAGGAAAAAGGGAATTAAAGCAAATATTTAAAATGTGATGCCAAAAAGCTCTGTATTTTATACCATGCAGTAATTTTAAAAACTACTCCATCTTTTTTAGGAACTGACCCTGTTATTAAGGTCTAGGGAGTATTAATGTGACACCAGTGAAAAGCGTATCTGGAGCACTCTGATTTATCATCAGCATCATCCCAAAAAATGATCAGAGCAGCTCATCATTCTTTAGAGCAGCTGATTACACAAACTATTTCTCCCAAAGAAAAGACAAAAGTTATTTTAACTATTTCAACTATGGAACCAAGAGTTCAGTAATTCTATTATATGAATTCCTTTACTTTACGTGCAATTCCTGAGATACATGTTATGATATATTGCTATAGCCTAATTGCACTAGATTCCCTTAAGTGATTGGATAATGAACATAAATCAAACAAGAACAACTCTGTGTTGCGTTCAGTGAGACTTAAAACAGCTGCCATTAATGGAAGTAAATCTCGCTATATTGCACAAGAATAACATATGCACTTTCAAACCATATACATGCATAAGAATCACATCTGCACCACACAAGCCAAAGTTTTCTATCTGTAGAATTTCATTATAAAGAAGATTATTTGGTCATCAGATGCAATGCATGCAAAAACTTCATCCCCACTGCAAATTATCAAAAAGGCAAAAAAATGACTTTCCAACAAATAGAGGAAATAATAACATTTGATATTTTTCTAACATTTACTTCATTGTGTGGTATAAAGCTTATATTTAATAAAAAAGGATAGGAAAATAATTCTAAATAAAAGAAATTGGCCTTGCATTAAAACACAATAAATTCACCAAAAATAAGTAAGTAATAAGTAAGTAATAAGTAATAAGAATAAACAACGGATTTAAAAGGATTAATTATTTAAGTTATGATATAATTAATTGTTGCTTTAATTATTGCAAAATAATTTTACAAAAATAAAACCACAAATTACCAGAAATGTTTCAGTTATCATTTGATGATTGCCAGAGCCAGTAAATCTCTAATCTCTTCTGAGATTTTTTTCAGCCACGTGCTGTTCTGACTCACAGCACTATTAATGTACTAGACTCAAAGAATCAGAGTGGGTTTACTCTCTATTGTTTACTTCTACATCATTTTAAATACTAAAAAGATTATGTTTAAGGATCTTTGTACTGCTCAATGGTTGGTCAGCAAAGTGGCAATTACAATGATCTAATCTGCTGGTGGTACTGTTGGTTGTGACTGTGTGGATCTAAAAACTTTCCAAATGTGACCATGTTTAAGGTGGTAGATGACTGATCATGACTGTGGCAACTAAGACCTGAATTCATTTAAATTCCCAGAATTTATCAAAACGTATTGCTAACTAAATGCTGTTTAACACAGTGGTCCCCAACAACCCCGCCAGGGACAGAGAGTGGTCTGTGGGTGATTTATTATTGGCCCACACATAAAGAATAAATAATTAGAGATCTCTACAAGAGCAATTAATATTTCAATACTTTTTGGGTGTTTGTGTCCTTAATCAACACATTGGGAACAGCATTTCGTTGCAGCGCAAAAAGCTCAGTCTTCACACTGATATTCCATTTTATCATTATTATATTTTGAATCCTCATTTCCACCGTGAAATAATATCTTATATGAATGACCTTCTCACTGTGAGGTGACAGTGCTACCCACTAAGCAACCATGTCGCCCATTTAGCAAATGATATGGTATAATTATTGCAGTATGGTCTAAACCTTTTTGTTGTCTTAGTGGTCAAAATGACCCACCAAGCATATTTTAACCTGGGGTTTGATTTTTTTCTACTGTGACCCATAATATTTACAAAGTTTGTGATCAATGAAAGCTTGTTTTAAGCAAACTAAGTTTTGGTTTTGAAAATGTAGCTGCCTTATTTTTGGGATTAAGTGAGGGCAGATCGGATTTGACCCTTATGGCAAGGGGAGTAAACGCATGTTAAGATTACACAAGGGGTTAAGTACATGGGGCTGATATTTAATAAAAATGCTTAGCAGATTTGGGAACATTTTGTCATGAATCCAACTTACCCTTCAACATTTTAACTGCAACAGTTTTGCAAGTAGATAGCTTATCTATGCCAAATGCAGAAGCCTCCACAACTTTTCCAAAAGCACCATGGCCTAGAGTTCTACCTATAAGACAGAGAGTAAAAAGGTCAAGAAGCGAGAGAGAGAGACATAAGTTTACCAGTTTGTTTTACCCTGCTTTGAGGCTCATAAATCAAACCGGTTGTTCTGTCAGGAGAGATATGGCTCTGTAATTAAAACAACCTGCTGAGCTTTAGACTACTTCACAGGCCCTCCACTGGGAATTTATATGCTGGTTAAGACTGGACGACAGTGATGGGTCACTGATAAATAATCCTACAATACTTTAAATATCCATTACGCATTTCATAGATGAGTGTTTTCAGAAAGACTTCATCGTTTCACTTAATTTTTTGTTGCATGTTTAACTTTTACTTCCATAACGGATGCTATTATATTTCTTGTTTCAGCAAATTCTTACGAACAAAGCTTACCCAGTCTTAGACGGTCTCTAGGGAACTCCCATTTATTGCTGTCATATGGGAGACGGTCACACTGCTCACTGAGAGGCATCTGGTCTGGATCCATGATGATAGACAGGTAGCCGGCTTTCAAATCTGCCGAACTTGGCTAAACATGGCAAAAGGTTTAAATGTCACAACTCACAAGGATTTAATTTCAGGTTTGTCATCATAGTGTCAACACAGTATCTAGATTTCAATTTCTAGACAAGAACCCAAAAATGTCTGGATAAATTACCAAAAAATGTCTGATCTTCATCCAAGCCATAACAACTGACGGGTTTTACATAAAGTATCACCACCCAAACCGTTTTGTGTTTTTGTTTCTCCGTGGATTTTCTACTTGCATTTTCCCTCATTGCTCTCACAATTCACATTCCAAGCACATTCATCACTGTCTAGACTGGAACAATCTGTAATACCTTTGGCTAAGATTGCTTTAATTCCAATAAATTAGTTATGATTAGAGGTGTGTCAGGTGGGATTTAGATAAATCAAATATTTACATAAAACAATACTTTAATAATAGTGAAGCCAAACAAAGGCTAGATAGATTTTTTAATATCCAAAAAAAGTTAAAAAATGCCAGTGATGCAATGGCTAAGATTTCTTGAGATATTTTTTAAAAGATATCTTAGAAATGCACTGTGTTACATGCCTATTAGCTACAATTGTAACTATAATTTAATATGTTTAATAAGTAGTAAAAAGTACAAATCAGTATTGATCTGTTTATGAACTGACAGTTTTAGTAAAATATATTACTGATTTGTTTTTATATTTTAATACATTTTTAAAAGAGTTTAAAGCTGGTCAAAGATGGTTAGTTTAAAGAAGAATTACTGTGTTTATTCAGTAATGCACAACTACTTTTGGGATAATGTTTGTATTGTATGCTTTCATGCACATGGTATGACGAATAAAACCATTAATGCAATAATTAATAGAAAAGCCGTACAGCTTTAGTTTATCATATGAGTCTGTATGCTACAAGGCATTGGGGCCTCAGTTGAAGAACTGGTGGTGATGCAGATGCTGAGCGTCTGCAAATCCAGTGACATTATGCTAACAACAAACTGTTACTGATGTGTCAGAAGATTGAGGATTTCTTCATTCGTGAAATTGATACAACTTTATTATCACAAACATATCTGATTAAAACCTACAAACTTTAAATTTAAAAATTACAGTGGTCCTAATACGCCATTGTAGAATCCTGAGCATCCAAGTCAGTGTAGTATTAGGAATTGGTTTGTAGAAGTTTTTACCTTTCTCAGTTTGCGTATAAAGAGAATAAGCATAATCCAAAGGAAGGTGGCAGCTGCTCCCGTGGACACTAGGATGATCACCTCAATATTTGGCTTGCCTTCATCACCTAAGAAGTGATAAAGCACATGTGAAGTCTTCTCCTTAATACATTTTAAGAATGTGTTGACTTTAGTGTAATTTCGTTAATGGCATTTTGTATACATGTGGCTCATCTGGATTCATGACGTTCATGCTGTGTTTATTTATACAAAGCACACAGGCATTTATTGCACAGTTCTTAAACTATTACATAAACTCTTACATTCTGCAACTATTAGGAATTTCTAAAAAGCCAAAAAAAAATGATGAAGCCGTGAAAGCACTGTCCTTGCTCTGTTTGACTTTAGCTAAATTCATTGCAGGCAGCAAGATGTTGGCTCATGCAGGCATACACAATATATTTGTAGCTTTCTAACTATCTTGTTTTTGCAAAACCGCACTTTGTAATAAACCAAGTGTAAGAGATCATTTGTGGGCAGGAAAGGGTTTCGAATGTTGACGTTAGAGAGGAAACTACATGTTTAAAACAAGACCGCAATGATTACTTCAAATTAATTAGCCTGTGCTCTATCTGTTTCATTACCTATGCTGTAATGTATAAGGTACACCAACTGAGCTACAGACAAATAATATCACAGAATATTTATGATTTTAAATTACTCAAAATAGATGATGTGAGAAAATGTACTGCATTTTACAACATCCATTACTGATGTCATCTTGAGAAGGATGAAGAATGCAACAAAGGGAGGACTTTTATCTAGGGTAACGTTGACCTTTAATGTGAGTTATAATCTGTAAAATCTGAAATAGTTCAATTGAATTTATGTCTAGGTTCTGGCTTGGTCCTTTAAAAATGTTGATGCTCTTCTCGGACAGCCATGGTACAACCATTCTTTTTTATATTCAGGTATGATTTAGATCATCATTGATGAAAGGTTGAATATGAAGAGGAATTTACAAACGTTGAAGGTTTCATACTTAAACTGACAAATATTTGGAACTGTTCATTATTTCCTTCACTTTGACAAATGCCTTAGAAAGAGATTCAAAGCACAATGCTGCCATCAGGATGTCTTACTGTGAGTTCTTTTGGTGACTCAAAGTGCCTAACATATGTTTTGGAATTATAGCCAAACAGTTCAACCTTGGTATCATCCTACATGCTTTGGCAGTCCAGATGCAGGTTTTTGCAAAATGTAGCTGAGCCTAGAGGTTCCAACGACCCAAATTCTTCAGAAAACAGGGATTGTGGGGTTTTCTCAACCAAGTAGAAAAGTCAAAGCGTCACCCACATTTTTTATGCATCTTCACTAATAAATCACAGCAGAGATTGATGGAAATCAATGAAATTTTAAAACATTCTTCAGCTCTGTCAGTATCAATAGTCCATCAGACTTCTCAAATGCTTTGAGAGTTGAAATTGCAGTATAAAATTGTGTTAAAGAGAGTTTTAAGTTTCAAGTCCTTTACTCTTTAAGAAGACATTCTTTTAGTAATTAATGAAGCTCCTCGCTTGCGGTGCAGAGGTCAGCTCCCAAGCGAGGGAACTCCCCTTTGTAACCCCACCATAAAAACACACTGGAATCTTCATGGCATCCACAAATACATCACAACCTATCTCATCTGATAGATCACATATTGAAATGTGGCTCATGGTTTATTTGTCCTATTCAAAGAAATGCATTGCAGTTGAACCATACACTATGACAGCATTTGGGATCATTATATGAGGGGATGTCCAATGTAAGTTTTTTACAACATTATTAAAACAGAAATAGCTTTTTAGTTTCACAATCATGCTTTAACTTTAGTTTTGAATGTAAAAAGGAAGCAGTTTGGCTGATTCTGAGTACTTACCCAGTACAGTGATGACTGCGCTTGAAGTTACCTCACCTTCAGCATTTTTGGCCTGGCACTCATACACACCCTCATCCTCTTTTTTGACTCGTTGAATGATCAAGACCCCATCATCACTTAAAGTAATTCCTTAAAGCAATTAAAATATTTACTTAATTACAATTTATCTACAATGGCAATTGAGGAAATAGCTTTTCTTGTGTCTATCCTTAAAGCAGTGAATGCATGTCAGAATAAATAACATAACAACTATGGAAGGTTAAGAGATGTAAACCCACCTACTAGTAATTTTGTCTAAAATGGTGTATTTTGTTATGTCTACATAATTTATTTTCCCCATCTCCTTAAACATGCAGGTATATTGATTAGGTACTGTAACTGTAAACAGTGAATAAAATCTATATGTGTATTGTCTCTGTAATGTGTTATAATTTGTGTGAGCATCATCTGGCGCTAAACAGATTAAAGCAGTTATTTTGGATGAACTCATGAGTCATATGTAATATTGAAAGCAATACAAACAGTAATACATCTCACCTGGGCCTTCAGTGATCAGAATCTTGTCTTTGTACCATGTGATGGCTGGTTGGGGCAAACCTTGGGCCAGACAAGCCAGGGTCAGAGTGCTGCTGCTGTTTACATCTTGATTGGTCAAGTTCTGCCACAAAAAGGGAATTCTTCTCTCTGTATGAATGAGTAACACATTAAATATGTTTATCTATATGACGGGTCTATGTGTGAACTGTAACTGGTATGCAATATGACCAAAGCATGTGGACAAATGGACATGAACTTGTCTCAACTGTCTTTCCAGAACTATGAACATTAAACCCTGGAATATTTGTGGCATATGTTGCAATCTCACAACCTTTCCCATGTGCTAGCTTTAGTCCTTAGTTTTCCATGTAAAACAGGAAGGAGTTGAAGTTCAGTGATGACTGCACTAGAATTTACCACAACTTTAGAATTTCTGGTCTGACACTCATACACACCCTCATCCTCTTTTTACTCGGTGAAGGATCAAGACCACATTCAGTCTTTCAAAGTAATTTATTTTTGGCCTTATCTCGGGTCTCTTTATGAAAAATTTAATACATCTAAGAGGTCAGGAGCTGATGATGGTCTGGTTCACACGATGGGCTGGGCACTAGGCTACGGATGGCTCTCTGACCCTTTTACCGGTTTACCACTCTTCCTTCATTGGACCATGTTTAATAAAAACTGACCACAGAATGAGAACACCCCTCTAGAGCTGCAGTTTTGGCAATGCCCTGAGCAATCGCAATTTGGCCCTAATCAAACTCCTTACTCTCACCCATTTGTCCTGTTTCAAACACAGCAACTTTGAGGATGAAATATTCAACTAACCACTAACAGCTGATGAAGAGATAATCAGTGTTATTTACTGCACCTGTCAGTGGTTGTAATGTTATGCCTGGTCAATGTACATACAACATGTAACTTAAAAATAAATGCTATAAATTTATATTTATTTTTATTAATAATATTATTGTACTATAAGAATAATAATAATAATAATAATAATAAGAAGAAGAAGAAGAAGAAGAAGAAGAAGAAGAAGAAGAAGAATATATTTATTGTTATATGATACACATTGTTAACTAAAGTAACACTAATGTGTAAACAGATGTTATATAATAATAATTTAAAGCCTTTTCAGGCCCAACAGTACAACATACAGTATAAGATTACATTTCTTGAATTTCTAAATGAACTTACCATCAACAATTAGAGCAGAGGTTGTATTAACCTCCTGCATGGTGTTGAGGTTGATTGCTCTGCACTGAAAGCCCTTCATATGATCTTTGGAAACATTCTCCAGCCTGAGTGATGTGGAGATGGAATAAGCCCCAATTTTCTGTACTGAGCCATCATCCTGAACAAGATGGTTTTTCCAATTGTACCAGGTCAGTTTATCATAAAGAAACCGCGTGCCCTGGCACGTCAATGTCACATCTTCACCCTCAGTCGTGGTCAAGGGTTCAATCCCAAAAGACTGGTGATGATCTGCAAGAATTTATTTGAAATGATTAGTCATAATTAGTCATAATTAGTCAAAAGTCTGAACAATTTTCCCAAGTCCAAAAATTGTGGGACAATGTCCACTTTAAAACAAAAACAATTACAGGGTAAGTTATCAGAGCAATAATGCTCTGCTCTCAATACAGAACACAAAACTGGACATCTCCAGTCACGGAATGTCAAATTTGCAGTTATTTCCTGTTTCATCACTACTAATTGGAAGCAGGTTGTTGGCGGATGGCGGCAGTGACAGCCGACTACAGCGGCTACAATAGGAACCAGGCCGAGGCCAGGCCTCGGGGGGGAGCTGGAACACACTTGTTTATTCGCAGCACTGGAGAGCATCTCAAGTTCCGTAAAAGAACACAGCTGTTATTACAATTCGGTCCCTCTCACCAGCATTCCTGTGGTCAGAGTCATCCCCACCTTGGCACAGCACATTCTCCGGGCCATTAAATTCAACTATGTACCCATGCAATCTGCCATCACTTGGATTCTGTGACTGCTTAACTGCCACTGTCAGGCTGACGTTTATGTGGTCGATATTATCCTTAATTTCCCCAAATCGTTTGAATCTAGTAGACACATGCATCTGATGTTCTCCATTTCATAACCTTTTTCTAGAGTTCAAGAACGTTTGAACCTGTTCAGCTGTCTATAAAAGTGATTCACACCAGCTGAGAATTGAGAAAGAAAGTAGCAACACTGCCAAAAGCTCTGCAGTCAAAAACACATACACATTGCCATATGGCTGCAGAAATGTTTTGCCTTTTCGTTCATTCAGTTTGCCATGCCGCAAAAGATTTCTATGAAAGTTCTCCATTGTTATTTTTATTTTTATGGAACGATGTAAAGTGGGAATTCTGATGTGTGCTAAGCTTTTAATCACATAATGTAATGTAATTTAATGTAATTTAAATGCCATGGCCATGTGTTGCACTCGACCATTTACAACCAGTTTTCAGATCATTTTCAATTAAATGACACATATGCCAGCAATTGCTGTACTCAGAATCCAGAATTCAGCAACAAACCTACTCACCATATACGTAGAATGAATTCTTCATGGTCCGTTCCCCCACAGTATTGCTGGCTTTGCAATAGTAGACTCCGGACACATTAGCTATCACAACCAGGGTGCTTACAGTCTGTGAATGGACAACACATGCTCAGAATAGAAATGTTCCACTACACTACCTAAACAACTGCAAGCACAAACAGCATACTTGTACAGCATATTTACTTTATGTTCAGACAGGCTTGAAACACAGCACAAAAAGTTTTTATGTTTTCAGTTATTTCCCAAATACAATGCAATAATGTTTAAGTTTTAACATAGTCTTAAATTCTATTTTTAAATGATATCTTGACCAATGATGAGATTTGCAACAAAAAAAATCATTTTTTTACCTTGCATTCTTAAACAAATAAAATTATAATACTTTAAGTTTATTTTGGTGATGGACATACAACATTTTATTCATTGTAATTATTGATCAATATGTAGTTATTTGCAAACAATATGCCAACATCAGATTAGTGATTTGCATCATTATATCCTGCACATAAACCAGTGTTGCTGTATTCCATCACCTAGAATTTGTGTATAAAATGTTAACTGAATGGATTGCGACCTGATTTTAGCATATTTTTCATTTGTCTAAGTAAAAAGCAGGTGAATAAATTTAGAATTTGTGTCCACATTGTTATTAATTTTAATACACTAATACACCGATCAGACATAACATTATGATCACTGACAGGTGAAGTAAAAAACACTGATAATCTCTTCATCACTGCACCCGATGCTGGGTGAGATATATTACTGAACAAGTAAACATTTTATTCCCAAAGGTGATGTGATATCAGAAGCAGTCAAAGAAAGGAACAGTGGTAAACTGATGACAGTGTCACACAGCTCACTGATGCATGTTGGGAGCGCAGGCTGGCCTATGTGGTCCAATCCAAAAGAAGAGCTATTGTAGCTGAAGAAGTTAATGCTAATTGTGATAGAAAGTTGTCAGAATACTCTGTGTACAGTGTATTCTGTAATTGTATGTAATTACATGTGTAATTATTTTTTCAGTCAAGCAAATTTGACAACCACAGCCTGCCACACAATGCTTAGAGCCGCAGTCTAGAACAAAAAAGCTCCTATTGGCACATCAACCAGACTGTAGTAGCTGCAGCTCAGGCAGTATGGACATAAATCCCTCAATCGAGTCAAGTCAAGTGGTTTTTATTGTCATTTATACTATTTACAGATAAACAACATTCCTCCAGGACCAAACGGTGCTACACAGAACAATGAACTATACAACACAACATAAAGTGCACGTGTGCAATAGTACAAGATGATTCACAATAAATACGTGAGACAATACATTAAATACACAGGACAATTTACAATATACACGACAGTGGACAACATAATAATTTAATGCCCCCTCTCACAATACAGCCAGTTCCCTATTGTGAGTGCCTCCACCCATGTGCCTTAACATAATAATTTAAAAAACAAGAATTATTAAAATACTATAGACCCAACAGAGCATCACCAGCTTTTCTATATAAACATGTTGTTGTTTTAAAACCAGTAAAACCTAGCATATAGGTAACAGCAGTTTAAAAGCAAAATTGAAAGCATGCTGGGTTTACATTTCAGGCTGCTCATTTTACAGTTCTGTTGAGTTTTAGGTCAGACAACTGATGGAAATGTTAAATTTATACCGTGCAAATTATGCTGTTCCACTCGGTTAGTTCTATCCACTTAGTACAAAGTGTTGTATTGCAAGAAAACTATATAATCCCATGGTACATGAGCTTAGATTTCACTACATATACCCAAAGGACCGGACCCCTGCATTCTAGCCAGTGACCCTCTCAGCCTCTTACTTTTTCTTCCTCCAGGTCAGAAAACCTAACAAAAAACTTTATCACATTAAGTCTTTTTAAAACTGGTGAGATGCCTGCACAACTTTTTATATGTTTTAAGTCACTTGAGGTAATACGTTTCAATGGTCAAAATTCAATGACATTTAAAATTACATATAAACAAATGTCACGTGTTCTTAATTTTAAGGTTAATCAAGGATGTTAGGGATGATCCTGCAGTGTTGATATAGTTGTATCTGCACATAGTTGTTTTAAAACTGTGTCTGGTAGGAATGTGAATGGTGGTAATTCAAGTTGAAAATTGTACTATATAGAAGAGCAACGAACCACTGAGGATTACTTTAAGGCCTGTCTGGAGCAAAACATACTTTTATTAGCTGAATGCCTTCAGCGGCCAAATAGCCAGAATTAAGTCACTTAAGTACACAATTACTTATATTAAATACCTTTATTTTATTAAGTTTGTGCAGTATCAATAGAAAAGCTGAAGTACTACCCCATCATAAATCAGAGAAGCAATTTAGCTAGTGAGTGAGCTAAGAAAGGGTATTTATTATATTCACTCATTGTAAACCTTTCTACAAAACCTTGTGAATTTTTTATAATACTTGTTACTACTTGTAAGTACATGTTACAAACGTTACTTCTACACTTAAAAAGACATTTTTCCAAGTTAGAGGGCTCTGTTACTTCACATAAATGTAAACTCTCCAAGTCTGGTACCATTTTGAGCTTGTTTTCATACATATATCTATTTAAAATCACACATCAGTCCATTAACTATACTCACCTTGTTTTTGCCATTGATTTCTTGATTCTTAATGGAGAGCTCTTTAATTACGTTAGATGGGTACATGGAGTGGGCGCTTTCCTTAACAGGGATTTGATCTGTGTAAAACCTGCATCTGTTAGACAAAGGGGAAAGAAATGTAACCGATAAGATGATTGTTATGTTTGAAAAAGCCAAGCATTCTGTGAAAACACTCCACACATCATGTTTTGACAAATCCAAAACGTATGAAATCTGCTGTACTCCAAAACAGCTTGTATTTGGTTTATGGTCTGGGTGGGAAACCCAAACCTCAAAGAACAAAAGTCACATGTAGGGCAGGATAAGGCTATATGGCTTTACAGACTAGACCTGTATTTTATTATTTAGGAGTGTTGGGGGGCCTCTTAACTAGTGTCACTCAAAATTATTAGCAGTTTACCACTGACCTTTAATTTTTAAGTCCCAACAGTTATCTTTACTGTCTGTGTACTGAACGTAGCGTGCTAAGCTGTCTTGGGGCCTGGTAGAAAACAAAAGGTTATGCTACATCCTTCTGAGGAGAGCAACAATTGATTTAATGAGAAGTGAGGCCAAATAGGAAATGGCAAAGTCACAGGAAGGGCTGAGTCATGCATCACCATTTGAAGGAAACACCTCTTTTTTCTGGCGGACTGAGATAAGACCTAAGACCTCCCTGATCAACAAGGAATAGCTGATTACTTTCTTGCCCATCTGATTAGCAGAAACCTGAACTACTTACCCACTACCACTGAGGCATTTGTCACCAGTAGTAAATCTCTATACTCTTGACTCTTAATAACCATTTACACTGTAGTCATTACTTCAGCAATAATTGAAGGATGTATGCAATTGATGGACATTTCATTGTAATCACTATTCTTATAGTGTCTAATTTATATAATAGTTTGAGAATTTCATTTAAACAAGGCAGTTATAAAATATCCCATAATATTTTCTGCTTGTTAAGTTTGGTGTTTTCTCTAGATATGTCAGCAAGCGTAAGGATTTGAGCAAGTTTGACAAAGGCTACATTGTGATGCTTAGATGACCGAGTAAGTGCAGCTCTTGTGGGGTGCTCCCGGGCTGCAGTGATCAGTATCTATCAAAACTGACCCAAGGAAGGAATAGTTGTAAACCAGTGACCGGTCAAGTCTCACTTATGCATGTGGGGAGTGAAGACTGGCCTGTGTGGTCCGATCCAACAGACGAGATCCTGTAGCTCATATTGCTAAAGAAGTTAATGCTGGTTCTGATACCAAGGTGTCAGAGTGCGCAGTCAATCACAGTTGCAGGGATGCAGTGGCAGCAAAATGTGACTAAAACAATATTAGGAAGGTCCGTTGGTGGCCTGATCGGTGTATGAAGCAAGCAAGCTAGCAAGTTTGATGATTAACAAGCTCTGAAGTGTCGGCAGCCATGGTCTCTGTTATGACCAGTTCACATTATACGACTTTCCCAGTCGCACAGTCACTGTATAGTTTCACATTACACAATCCATCAATGACTGGAATCGCTGACAAACTGCTCTAATCTCACAAACAATATATTACAATTAAACATTTTAATGCTTGTCACTATTTCATTTTACATGAATATAATTATCCATTAAAGTGTCCCTTTAGAAGATGTTTTAAAGCTCAAATGTGATTATTTTATGATGCCACTTTACCACAAGCATTAACTGGAATCGTCCTCTGGCTTATTATAGCAGATTCTTAGCAGACTGCCTGATATATGCTTATGTTCCCAGTCTTCAATAACAAGCTTTTTTTTATAAATTAAAAACCACAATCCTTCTAGACAAGTGCTCTGTCATATAACTAAATATTATAAGTATTTAGACATTTCACTTGTTTTGTCAATAATCAGTTTAAACAGTTTAGTAACTCTGGGCTAGTGAATAACAGGGAATCAACAAATACAGTATAACAACCCAAGCCTCTTAGAAAAGAACGTACATGTATTTGACTAATGTTTAGTTAACATTTCAACTCACTTTGTGAGACTGGGATCAGGGTCACATGGTTGCCACAACCATGTGATTTCAGATTCCGGGTATCCACAGACAGTACAGGTAAACTGATGTTCCTGGCTATGCCTGCAGGTCTGAGGGCCTAGTAGTGCCACCTCTTCTTCTAATATCCTTGGCTTTACTGTGAAGACACAAGCGGCCATAATAAAAAGGTTTAAAAACACTCATCAACACTAATTGTTATCATACATTTCTATTGCTTTTTACTATTTTTGGATCCTAATCAAGATGCAACCTGAACTGGTCCTCATCCTTGTATGGTGTGATTGGAGTTCCAAGAATGTATGAGAAAAAAAACTGAGGACATTTTTTCCCAGAGTAAACACCCAAGCAATAGCTTCTCTCTTTGTGTACGTTAATGCCACCGAAACACAAATATTCTCTGTGGTATTGTATATTTGTATGCTGTGCTGTTACCCTTATTTAGTCTCACTTAGGGTCATGTGATGTTCAAGAATGGAAGCTAATCATTTGCTATTGCTATAAAAAGCCAGATTTTAGAGTAAACAAGGGGTAAACTAGGCAATGTAATAACCAATAACACTGAGTTTACTTTGTTTGTGGTTAATTTTTTTCCTACTTACTGGCCTACCCACTTTATTTAAATTGGGACAAAAAACAATAAAAACAAGAATCTATGAATTGCTAACTTTCTTGAACCATCAATTTTTGGCAGACGTACATGATTGCATTTAGTAAATACAAATGTTTTTTATTCAATATACAAAATACTCAAGAAGTGTTTGGGATGATGGAAGATTTAAATTTATAGTTTATTTAATACAATGTTTACATATTCTGTAGAAAAATGGTGATCTAACAGATACACATTATAAAAACTGGGTTTTAGAGAAGGATGTTGGCTCCCCACTTTGTGCCAAACTTTAGGATAAATCAGTTTAAAAAGCAAGATTTCTCAAGGCTGCAAAAAAAGTTAGGTACCATATAAAACATTGCAAAAAGTTTCATGGAATTCTATTCATTCTCAGTCTGAGTGAGGCAGGGACGAAAATCGCTCTTGAATGTTCTGACCTTTGAGCCCTCAGGCAGCATTGCATGCATATCTGTCATAAAACGGTTGTCATTTAACTAAGTCATCCACTGTATTAAGAAATGCAACCTGAGACTCTTATTTTGGGAAATTGCAGTCATACATCAGCTGTGAGCTCAAGCTCAACTCAAATGGATCAAAATACAATGGAAACATATGCCGTCCTTAGAGTCCATCTGATTACAATCAAATGAACCTCAGATTCATTGTGCTAAAGATGTTGATAACCATGCAGACTCATCCAACATCTCCTTTCCCCAAATGTTTCCACTGATTTTAAATTATATAGTTGGTTTTATGTAATTGGCTCTACACACAGGTCAGCAATGGGTAGAGCTTAAACTTCTTAAACGAAGCAATCTCCTCATACATTTGGCCAAAAAGTGAGTACAAATCGGGTTTGTAATCTGGTTTGTAAGACTAGTCGAGTGTGGAGGGTGGCAGAGTTGGATGAACTGAAGTCTGCAGTGCAACGTGCGGCTCCTCACATCCCTGAAGCTCTTTGAAATATTGGTAATCAAGTCCAGCTGCACTTGCAGCATCAAGCTAGCCTCACAAAAAAAAACAGAAATTCCAAACATAGCAGCTACCTGCAGTCGAGCTCATGGGGTTTGAAGAGATTTATTGGAAAAATATGACAAGCACGTTCACTTAGTAATGTAGTCTGTTTCACTGACTTACCTTTGACCAAAAGAGTGTAGCTAATGTTTCGGTGAATCCCTTTCTCCTGGTTGGACAAGGCAATAGTGAAAACCCCAGCATCCTTTTCTTTCACCTCCTTGATAGTAAGATTATAGCCAAGAGTCTCATAACATAAGGAGTCTCTGATAGGGATGCCATTCTTGTACCTGTAAGTGTTGTTCACATTAAAACAGTGACTTGAACAGATATTTAAAATTGCATACAATTTGAACTAACCTACCAGATTACTGTATCTGGTGCAGGTAAAGCATTGACTCTGGGGTGAAGCTCTAATCTTTTTCCTTCTCGAACAATCACGAGCTTACGACCTCTGTGGGTCACATTCAGGAATGGATGCTCTGAAAAGATTTAAATGATTATTTTCTCATTGTCCCACAAATATATAAATCATAAAACGTGGTACAGGTATTACACCAGAAGTGCTTCCTGATGCAAACAGGTTATCCTGACTTGGGACCAGCCCTGAATAGGGCACTGACATGTACCTCTTAACAGTTAGTCCGTAGTCTGTTCTGGACACCCTCCTTTGGAGATTAGCCAATCATGTCCCTACACAATTGACCACGGATCCCCAGATCTTAGCAGTAGGGGGTTAGTGTACATTTTTAGGAAACTGATTTCTACTCTGTGTTCTTTCCCTCTTCTCACTGATGCTGCAAAGCCAGCACAAATACTCACTGCATTATGTTTTCCAGTTGCATTTCTTCGTTCAGAAATTTTCTTATAATATACACATGCATGTTTCTGCATTTCTACAGACTTTTACAGTGCTTTATATTACAGTGGATTATTTTACACAATTTAGACATTCCCAGGTGGAGTAATCAGATTTTCGGCATTGCCATTAATCTAACCGTGCATTGTAGTGCTTGATGTAAGCCCGGATAAAAAGAAGAAAAGAATAATTGATAGTACAGAAGAGCAGCAGCTGGTGTGGCCAAACACCACATCCTATTGATTGTTAGTTTAGTAAGATTTTTTCAGAAACAATTCCACAGGGATTTCCTTTTTAACTCCATTGAGCATGTTCTTACCATACACAGTGACTTTTACTGAATCATGCTTAGAGTCATCAAGCGTTCCAGTACAAGTGTAGGTGCCTTGGTCCTCCATTGTAATATTGTGCAAAATTAGTGCTTTGGTCATTGTAATCTTTTTGGAAGGGTCTTCTATTGTACTTTGAAATTCATGAGCGCGAGTGATCTGGAATACAAAAAAAGCTTTTTGTAAACATTGTTCTAAACCTTGATATTTTAAATCCATTAAGGAAATTAAAAAGAACTGACATGACTCTTCTGGAACTTCCAATCAAAATGAATCCTGCCATTGTACGTGGTGTCTCCTGAACAGTTAAGGACCAGAGTGTCGCCAACCAGAACTCTTGGATGCTCCGGAGTGATACGCACATTCCTTAGAACATTGGCTAGAAAAACAATGGAGTATTAAGTCACAAAAATGAATCCAACAACTTGTGAAAAAATCCAGTGCTGTATATATTACAAAGTTACTTACTCCGGCGCTGAGGGATGAAATGTAACTCTTTCGAACTTGTCATACATGTGATCAGGCTGTAGATCTGAAATGAACCCATTGGGATCCTAAAACCAACTTTTGGGTCCCATGTCACTCCAGCTTTGACTGATGTCCTCATGGCAGGCATCTGAGTAAGAAAGTGAATAGAAATATGCTTTGGGAGTTCTGATCTAAGAACCTGACTAGCTTCTAATTTTTAGCTAGTAGTTCTAATTTTTATTGAATTGTAATTGTAACTCCCAGAGACATGTTTTTCATAGACATGCACAACATTTTTT
>JAYDZG010000004.1:6827301-6839383 GCA_034509265.1 Microcambeva bendego
CTTTGGCCAGGACTATGGAGCACTGTATGTGTGTGTGTGTGTGTGTGTGTGTGTGTGTGTGTGTGTGTGTGTGTGTGTGTGTGTGAGTGTGTGTGTCTGTCTGTCTGTGCGTGTGTGTGTGTGTGTTAGTAGAAGAAGCAGATACAAGCAAAAAATCTTAAGTTTTTTGTTTACTCTGGGCTGTCATGTTAGACCTTATCAGATCTTGTTTGAAGAAACTACTTAATAAAATGCCAGGATATATTCTTTCGTGTAAATCAAACAAGCAGTGCATAAATTAATGTAGTTCTGTACACATTTTGTTCCATGTACTTCCATTTATAGGTTTGCCTTTGTTGTAGTTATATTAGTAATGTTGTAATTATATTAATACCAACCCCCCCCTTCAAAAAAAGTTACAAATAGACCCTTAGAACAGTGGTTCCAACAACCAGGCCATGGGTCATTTATTACAGCACCACACACAAAGAATGAAGAATTAGAGTTCGCAACAAGAGCAATTTAATTTCCAACATACTCCGGGTGTTATTGTCTCCAATCACCACTAGATGGGAGCAACCTCTCACTGCAGGTAATAGCTCAGGATTCACATTGATTGTCTATTCTATATTTCAAATCCACCCAGCCCAGTCGGTATTTGAAATTACAGCTTATATGGAACACTTTCACATGAGCGATAACAATATTGCTTTTGCACCATTGTTTCCTATACAGTCTGACACTTTGCCTTGCTGCACTCATTGCTGCACTCATTATTTTTTTCTGCAGCACATTTTTTGTCTCATGTCTCATCTAATGCTCACAACGCAGGGTTTGAAAATTGTTTGAATGTGTTATTTTTTAGAGGTGCAGCAGATCTTTAGAAAGGCTAGTTTGTACAGTAGATAGTGGACTGTTTGCACAGTCACTGGAGTCCATATTTAAAGCTACATGTTTACATCCTGTTTACCAGTGCCAGTTGGTCACTCTTGCTATGAAATGTCCAGTAATTATAGTTACTAGAAAGTGTCTGGTAGTAAAATTAGAAGATCACACAACCCAAGGCCCAAACCACACCGAGAGGTCTGAGAAACAACAGTCATAATTTTACAGGATGTGTGTTGAGATGAAAATACACTACCTGCAGGTGAGCGTAAGTTTGCCTCCAGCATGCTGCAGGTGTGTGTCATTAGCAGGATGCAGCTGTGGGTCTGGCACCAGCCCTGCAGGAAACATAACACAGTATAGGCCATCAGTAACGAAATGGATCTACTGCCACTGCTTGTAACATACAGAGCCTAATTAAACATAGGGATGAGTAAGTAATCCTCACAGACATCAACATCCTCAGACAAACTAGCCTACTCTCAGATTCTGTATTCTCTAAGTCATCACACAGTTAAATGTGCCAGAAATTAGGAAGCACATCGTAAATATTAATTTTGTCTAGTCTAAAAAAGTCACTTAAGATTGTACACAATGAATCACAGTCCATGAAATTAACCAAAATTAGTGGGGAAGATAAGCAGAGGGTCTAAACATTTCAACAGTTAATCGAGTGTTTACACCAAGCAGATCCAGAAATTCCACAGACAAAAGAGAAGAGTAATCTAAACAATCAACTTATTCCAGACATCCAGTTAAAAAACATGTTTACACAAGCATTCAGTAAGGCCTTTAAGTAAAACTTTATATCTAAAATGTATTTTAATTGCAAAGAATAAAAAATGTCAATATTAATACACACTGAAAACCAAACAAAGATCAGAAAAACCTTGTTCCAGTAAAACTGGTGCCTTTTATTTTCTAAATTATATCGTTTGATAACTGGATGGGTTTCATGGGTTTTTGCTTCATCAATGCCTTCAAATCCCCCTTCTGGGCAATGGGGCCTAAATCATTCATCAATCAATCAATCATTCATTACTAAGCATAAATGAATCTCTCCATGCCGCTAGTAAATTAAAATGCTGCCTGGTTCTTCAGATTACCGTTTGAGTACTCTCATCTCCAGCCCACAAGGTCAGCAATCAATGAAAAGCTGGATTAAAAGACTGCTGTGTGACGTACAAAAAAGACTCTTCAGCACACCATCAGGCTCAGCTGGGTTCGCCTGGTTCTCACTGGTTTTATCCAGACAGAGGTGACCTTTTTAAGTCAAGGCACAGCTGCTCACCTGATGTTCCATATTACTTCGTACATACTTACATGTACAAACATTACACTCCGTTGCTCACAGGTCACCCACCCCGACCCCACGTCCAATGAAAACACAAATATTCAACACAAATCTGTTACAATCATAAACTCAATTTGTCAAGCCTCCACCCAAGTCTTACACACCTGCAAACACACAAAACAAAATAAATCTCTTTCGTGCATTGTTGAACTACAATAACAAGACAGAAAAAACACAGCTGTGTTGGCAGAATAGACTCATCCCGGCAATGTTGCTACTTAATATAAACTTCCTCTCAGTAAGGTGTAACAGTATTGTTGTTTTCCACTCACCACCAAGTCAGAATGAGGCGGACACACAAGCAAAGTTTCCATCACTTACTAATTATTTCAGCTGCAGATCTCAAATCATTTCATTTAAACTGAATGACTGCTTGGTCAAAAATAGATGAACCAAAATCATTTTAAATGCATTTTCCCCCTTTTACTCCCGAACAATATAATTTCCTAACAACCAAGTGTGTTAAGATTTCTCTCTATTAATGCTAGTCCCTGCCCTGATTGAGGCCAACGAGACACTCCCCCTCTGACACATTTAGTAGCCGACTGCATCTGTTCACCTGCTTAAGGCTATTTTATATGTGAATCATTTCACATCATTTCACATCATTTCGCTTTGTGTATATGACAAAACACATAAACTGTGTAATCAGCGAGCAGAGGTCATAATTGCTTCAGTCACAGGTGTCCTTGTATAAAGGACAACCAATCATTATTAATCTAGGTGCCCAGCCTGGCTAGATGGCAAAACTGAGATGGCAAAAAACGAGATTTTTCGGTGTGCACACCTGAGCATTTCTAAAACAATGTTTTTTCTATATTCATCTTTAATGCTAGAACAACATATTTTGGAAATATTTTTAATGACTATTAAAAGTTAAACCTCTATTTAACTGTACAGTAACCATACTAAAGTTGGTCTGCCCGGGTGGCACAGCAGGACTCACACAATACAGTTCTGCCAGTTTTACCTTTTGGGGGGTCCAAGTATTAATTAATCCCTGCGGTAATCTGAACCACAGGGTCTGCTCATTTAAATTTATAAACAGAGATGAGAATTTATCATATGGTAAGTGAGCCCCTATCAGCCAGAGAGCAGCTAACAAATTTTGGCACCTGCAATTAAGTACTTTCAGTCTACATAACTTTTATATTGGTGTCAACTCATAATTGTGAACATGTGTACACGTACACACACATATGCCGTCTTCCCTTACTCACAGATGTGAACCTGCATGTGTAAACTGGTGAGAAAACCAGCACTTACAGTCCAATCTCTTTATGCTCATCGTCACAGCTGGTCTGTCCAGCAGGGAGGCCCCCAGCAGAACTTAAAAAGAGTTTTTCTCATAAAAGTCCATCATTTTACTCTCTATGAGCCCACGTGCCCCCTTCTTATCCCCCCACCCCCCACCTGCCCCTCATTCCTGCCCAGTGTTGACCTCAAAAATCAGATTTGGCCCCTCTAGAACAGCTGCAGACTGCATTCCTCTAGCCACTGCCTAAATATGCCAGAAATTAAGCTTGCTTGAACATTTTACAGGGCTTTCATTCGTTTTTAAGGAGCTGTAAACTAGATATAAAGATTTACAAATAGAATTCATTAATATGGGGAATGTCCTGTTTAGTGAGATTTGGCTGTGGTGCCAAGCAGTAAGATGCTTTTGACATAAATGGAGATTAGTTCAGGTTCTCCTTTTCAGTGCCTGGGGAATAACATACTTTTACTGTAGTACTATTTTTTTCATTCACATTTACTAATTGCTTCATCCTGATCAAGGCTGCCGTGGGTCAGACACCACTTACAAACACTGGATTCAAACAGTGAACACACTGAACTTGGCATAAATGCACACCTAGGGGCATTTTGAGACATCCAATTCTCTTCTAAATGTCGTTGGAAAATAATAGGAGCCGGAATAACTAAAGGAATCCCTTAAAGACATGGGGAGAATATGCAAACTCTTCTCAGACATCATATGGAAGCAATTTTAAAATGTATCCAGACTCCACTCCCACAAAAGACAGTAACGTAAAATGTAATTACCCCTTTTTGTTGTCTGGCTTTGCTTATTTATGAACAAAAAAACATTAACATAGATCAGAGCTGCAAAAATTATAAGAAGATGCTTGGCATAACTTTGAAACTAGTTAGTTGGCCATCCAGCGACATTGTGCATCTGTTCTTGGTCAGGGAGATAAGAGAGAACCCAAAAGTCACTCTAATAGAGCTCCAAAGGTTCTGTGCAGATATGAGATAACATGTTGGCTGGACAACACTTCTCTCCAGCGATCCTCAAAGCATGTCTTTCTGGCACAGTGGCAAGACACAATCCACTGTTTAGTAAAAGACATATGACTATAAGGTCTCTAGAAACATTCAGGGAACACATTTTGGTCTACTGAAAAAAAAGTCCAATGTGCAAAACAACAAACATTATGTTACACAAAAATACACTGCTTCTTGGACTACTATACTATTCTTATTGTGAGTCATGATGTTGGCAGTATCATGCTTTAGGTTGCATCTAAGAGCTTGGTACAGGAAAGCATAGGTGAGTATTAAGGACCATTCTTAAAGAATACCAGAAAATATTCAAACATTCTTTAATAAAAGTGCATGCAAACTGGAGTAACATTTCAGCTTTCATCACATCAACAATAACCTACAGCAAAAACCAAGAAAACACTGGTATGGCTTTGGGACAAGTCTTTGAATATTATTGAGTTATTCAGCCAAAGTGTAGAATTAACCTGCACTGAACATCACAGATACTAGATCTCATGACGTATGAAAGCATGTGCCATGACACATGATGGCTAAATTGCCCTAGACTCAGTAAGAACTAACCACTGTACTTGCTGCCAAATATGTTTCTACAGTAGTCTGGTAGACCCAAGGTGGAGCAGCAAGATTGTCCACTGCACCAGCGCAGCACCAGAGTCTGAAATCCTCAGTTCAAAACTCGTTGTTGCCAATGGACAAAGTTGTGAAATGCAGCTTATCATTGAATATGATTAGTCATGTAATGTCTGTCTATGCTAAGGAAATCCCTGGCAGCCCTGAAAGTCCTGGGCATAATGTCCGGAATTTCCTCCTCTTCAGTTCATGCAGAACTCTCAGTTCTTCCCATCAACTTACTATGCAACACAAAGCGCCATAAAGCCGTCTCATAGGAGGAAATATCTTTTTTGGGCACACACAACAATACAGAATCATGGTTCCTCTAGCCTTGGCACTCAGTTCACTAACACCGAGAACAAAGGATTAAAAATGAATGTTTAAAATTATAAATAATGGTAATAGACCCATGAACATAATCCATAAGCAAAGCGCTAGTTTTAGAATGTTTATTCGTATTTTATGTTGTTTAGTACATCTTCAGTCTGTCTACTTCTTATTGTGTTTTGGAAGAAAGAAAACCTTGAGTGACAGCTTCATTTTAGAAGCCAGAGACTCGTTTATTTATGTATACAGACAGCTGGGTTGAAGGGAAAAACACTGTAAGGTGTCTCAGGGGTGCAACAAAAAGCCAAATTAGCCTTGGTGCAGATTTTATGACTAGAACTGTGCTAGAGGGATCAGAACATTCAGTCACCCCTTGTGAATATAAGCACTGTCAAGACAATATTTTAAATGGCTCAACTTATAAACTTAATAGTTTTTGATATGTAGCTGGGACAAGTGTGTTTCTCACTGTTAAATCTCAGGTTAAGGTAAGATTTGTGGACATTCTTCCACCACGTGACTGCTAAATGTTCCACCTTCTAAATTTTCAACTATTTTTACTTGTAATTTTGTATTGTATTCTTAGATTGTATTTACTTTTCCTTGGGTGTCTTGAAATGCACTATTATTAATGTTATTATAAATGTCGAATGTGTTTCTGTATTTAATGCAGTTCAGTCTGGAAGACCAAAAGGTTTCTTATTCAGGATTTCTCAGAATTATATGACTTGTTTAATAATGTTATTTAATAATGTATTGTGGAAAGTAAAGTAAAGTAGCCAATTAGTGCTGGGATTCAGGATTCACACTGGAATCATGTTCGAGGGTGTGTTACTGCATTGCGTCCAGTCATTCCCAGGAAGTCAGACCCACTACAGCTCTAAAACATGGAAGGCACACGTTATTTTAGAGTAAATTGTCATCTGTCTAAATACACAATATTGGTGCTGATGTTACTTAACATGAACTTAAACATGATATTCATTGTGTTTTAGGCCTTTGTATTTCCACAAGTAAAACAACTTGCAATTTAATTTTAGTCCCTGGAACCATTCTAGTCCCTGCCCCAAAGTAGGCATGTTTCTACAAACTAATTTCTGTGGTGCATTGTTTTGAACTTTGCTTGGTACTTTCAGTTGGTCCACCGTAATCCTGTTTTATATCAAAAGTGATGATGTATGCTGACTTGCAAAACAATATGCATCTGTGATGCTTTCACCATCTGCTTTCTTATTTCAATGATACTGTAACCATTTATTTACACAACAAATTGTGAAACAATTGTGAAAACACACCTAATGTGTTCAAATTAAATATATCATGGTTACAGAGTCAGAGATTATGTGAGGTAAGGCTAACTACTCACTCAAGCATAAACTAAAATCAATGAATGTCATGCTTTTGGTATTTTATTTAGCCTTATGTCAGGCTCAGTTTTTTACATTCTAGAAAAAAATCCTACTGATTCAAAATGTGCGGTGGCTGATTTACAACTGTTCTTCTGACAGTGATAGTTCTTTATATATTCTGACTAACCCATGTGACAAGCTGCAAGGTTAGCATAACAGATAAGGAGAAAAGTTCTATTTATCTGTTTGTAGATTGGTCTTTTGAGATTAGACTGTGCCCCATGACTTCTTTTGAAAATGCAAGTAGAAAACATGTGGCCAGATTGGGTGGTCAGAATGAGATTTTACTAGTCATAGTACACTCATCACTACATTTTCTAAAAACCCTGGAGAGTGACAAAAACAAATATACCCTTCTTAAGTGAAGCAGAATCCCATAAACCCACAAAAATGCACCAATTCTTGAAAAACTGAGCATTTTTCAAACAATCCTGAAGGACATTCAATTCATTAAAATGCCTTGAAGCTGGCTTTTTCAACTAATGTGTTCATTACATGGCATGGCAATGAACATCATCCTAATAATTACCTGGTATGCATGTGAACGATCAAATGTTTTCACTAGATAAGTGCCTACAAAAACAACTCGAAAAGACTGTTAGTCTGTCAAGCACTGGAAAATTTGTAAGATAAGTTAATAGCCAACATTAACATACTTCAGCAGAAAAAATTCTCAAAGCCTGAGAGAGCCGGTCTACGTGAAGGCTGCTTTCACACTGTGCTCCGTTGTGAGTTCATCTGGATTTGCACTTGGCTGACCCCTACCTACTGTATTCCTCTCTACTGCTGTAAGTGTTCCAGTCTTCTATACTGGTGCACACATGTAACACATACAAGTCTTCTGGATACATGGTTGCCAGATTGCAACAGTGGAAAAAGTATTTCAAAATCCATCAAAAAGCATGAAAAAAAAAACCTCACCGCCAATGTCAAACAATAGTCGCCCAATTGGTGGAAAACCGCCAAATCGCCAAATTTAAAATAAAAGCACTATTTTTATTTACCATGCTGTACAGCCATTAATTACATATTTAATTAATTTGTTATTATTAGCTGCCTTATTGTGATCAAGGCTGCAGTGGGACTTGAGCTGATCTATGTAAGAAAACCACACACTCACAAATTTTCTCAATCACACTCAAGGACACAAAGTACTACTTCAAATACATACTAGCATGTACACTGTCACATTATTATGACCACCAGTTAATATCCAGAGCATGCAGCATGGCAGCTGTTAGACAGGCGGAAAGTGACTCAACAAGGTCATGTAGGTTGTCACACATGTCTGGAGCCATGCTGACTGCAGTGTATCACACAGCTCCACAAGGGTGCGTGTGGGAGGATCCATATAGCAAAAATGACAATCGGTGTGGTCTACAGGAACCACCACATAATCATATGTGTGATCTACAGAGATGGATCCATACCCAAATCGATGGAGAGGGCCCTCCACATGGATGCATGAAAACTAGAGTACACACAGGATTAAGTTTAGGTGTCGAGGGCCCTGGAGCTGTGAAAAACCCACATATTATGCACACAAAGTGTTTTAAATTATATTAAATATAGTATGGATGATTTTTTAAAACTATATCCTTTCAGTACAAGTCATAAGAAAATAATTTTTGGGTTACCTGACTTGATGAATCACTAATGGGGAATTTTCTCACATTCAGTGATAAATCTATTTTTGGTACTGACCAAACAAATCCTCCTATTTCGAGGCAGTATGATTGCAACTTTACAAGTTACAACATCCATTTTTACAAAAACTGATAACGACGGAGGAGCTCAAACATTTTCTGTACAAGTTACATGTGTGTTTTTCTGTTTTTACTGTGGATTTAAGAACACTGATACTGAAAGTAAATTTTTAAGGTTGAAAGCACATTTACACAAATAGACCATGAGACTTGAAATTGATCGACAGAATATCAAAATATACTTAAAACACTACATTCTGAAATACAGACTTAATTCATTCAGCAACCAATTCATTCAATATGGTCTTAAAAATCTGTGCCATGCAAAGTAACATTGCACAGCACACAAAGTGGAATGGGCATCATACATATCACCCATATGCTCACACTTAGTCTACATAGTGGCATATATATTAAAAACTTCTTAGGGAAAAATAGAAATTGAAAAACATACTAAATTCCACAAAGACATTAAGCATTGGCAAGTAATAACACTACTTTTCCAGGACTTGGAAAAAGTAGTTCTATAGCACATCAGTTGGAATTTAAAAGTCACCATAAAATGTATTCAGCAATGATTAAGTCAGAAATCAAATAATGCATTTATATTGTACCTGGATCAACAAACATTATGATTAAAGCACATAGAAACCTTTTTATCTCCTGCTTTATCATTTTAGCATTCTAAACATCTAATCCAGTGTTCTTTAGACTTTATTGACCTGTCACAACAGTAAAGCACATGCATAAGACAGCTTCTGACAAACACAACACTGTATCATATGTTCACTGGAGCACTTAACTTGATTACATTATGTCCATTATATCTGTTTATCAAGTTAAAGTGTTACTTTGTAAAGTGCAATTTATATATTTATTTTACGGGATTTGGATTCAATCTATAATTTCAAGACATTCTTCTGCATTGAGTCAGCATGACAATCTACTTAGCCTAAATCATTTTCTGTTTTAGAAAACAATGGCATACTTCTTAATTCCCAGCCATTGTATCAGGCGGGGGAAGGAGTCTTTACTCAGGTAGCGTGTCACATTTTCCTGACCTCTGCTGGTCAGAACAATTCCAGGGTGCCTCTTGGTTCTCCATCCACTTCCTGCATGTCTTTCCCACGCTAGACATGTGGACAGTGAAGGACGTCTACGCAAAAACCTTGTAGACAAAGCTTGAAGACCAAAATGGTATCAGGCAGGAGAAGTAGTATTTCCTCTGTTTGGATCTGGCCAGGGGGTCGTTGTTTATTTTGGACACTAAGAGGAAGAAAATGTATTTACAGGATACAGTTCCACCTTTTATTTTTGCCTCTTCTTAGGGGTGGTGGCACTGAGACTGTCAGGCAACCAAGTAATGGCTATGTCCGTTTGTCCTCTGAGCAGATTCATGCCTTGAATAACCTTTAACCGTGGACAATCGATTCAACCATCATTTTAAACTATGTTACCATTCGAACAATGACAGAAGATATTTGCATGAATAGATAATTCACTCTGGCTATTACATTTTCCAGACAAGTGGTCAGCCCTGCTACCTAAATCTTGTTATAATTAAAAGATTATTTTAAAATAATAACCTTAACAACCAACACAATTATAAACATATGAGACTGGGTTGCTGAATACCAAACTGTTTGTTCAAACTGAAATTATTAATGGGTAAAGACTAAATTCACATGCACATGATAAGGAGAGTGGTCGTTTCTGGGAGGATCAACAGGAACCTCAAAAAATTGATTAATCTTTCATTTAGCCTTTAAATATTTGCTTAAAGGTCAAATATACCCATTTAAAATGGTAAGTAAATAAGTAAAACAAGCCTAGCCCTGTTGAAGAAACTGAATAAACATTTTTGTATGAGATGGGGGATATCAGTTTTGATTACTACTACTACTATCACTACAATAGTAAAGTTCCAGTTATTAGTTACATAGTGGTTCTAGATAATAGCATAAAATACATGGTTAAATGCTATAAAACACACTGGACACTCAAGTCTATCGCAAAAAAACCCTAAAAATCCTGGTCACAATGGAAAGCAATCGCTCAGCCGCGGTCATTTGCAAATCCCAACCAGAGACAATAATGTAAATGTAAAGTTGAGTGACTTTAAATACAAGTTAATGCTATTAAACCTCAGAATAACAATAACAAGAAGCCCAATTGAGAGCATCCAAACAGTCATAAAGTCCCACAGGTGCTTAAAAGAAACTTACCAGCCAGACAATAAACTAAACACTGATAGAACCTCAAGAAACATGGATTTGTTTGTCTCAAACTTCAAACTGTGTTCGATTTTATTATAGCATACTGTCATTAAAATACAATTTACCCCAATCCATTGATTCCCTAAACAACAAAGAAGCAAGATTTTAAATGTAAAACGTTACTCACCATTTATGAATGTCAAGCAGTGAAAAAACAGGATTATAACTGAAGCACTTTCTATGATTATCATTCTCATAAGGTGGTTTGGAGAAGATGCCGGTGCGTTTCTTATCACTTGTAGACCAAACTCCGGATGGTAGTGAGCGTTCTCGCCTCTTTCACGTAATAGAAATCACTGAACGTTGTGTTTGAGCGAAGATTCCAACAAATAAAGATAAAGTTTAAAGAATGAATATGATCCACGGACATCCCATAGTGTTCAGACGCATCACATATTGAGACAGAGATGCCAATGTTCCTGTGCAGGTGCGAGACTTCACTTCCTAAAAAAACATTGATCTGACCAGAATTTACAGTCAGTAAAAATCTAAATCTACTCGGGAAACCGAATAGTCCAAGGAGCTTCTATTCAATGAAAACGGATACAGTTGTTGAATGAATGAAGTGCTTTAACGTCCCTGCAGTTAATGACTAATGCAGTTCTCACTAGAGGGCTGGAGCTGCGCGCGCTCTGCACGCTTTATAGCACACGCGCAGCCGTAACGTCACGTCCCAGTGAACTTGGAACGTGACCAGCCCACTCAACCAAACTACAGTCCACGCAACCAGTCCACGATGCACATGTTTGGGTACTTTTGTGTTTATGTGTTTGATGTTTGAATGGAAAAGAGAAACGGGTAAACCATACGATTTTTTGAAATTTGTCCTCTGCATTTTTACCCAATCCGTGCAAAACACACAAAAACACACTAGGGATCTCTAGGGGCAGTGAGCACACGTACCTGGAGCGATGGGCAGCCATAGCCACAGTCCAGCAGTTAGAGGTTAGTTGCCTTGCTCAAGGGCACTTCAGTCGTGACCTGTCAGCTCTGGGAATCGAACCGGCAACCTTTTGATCAGAGCATTAATACAGTTAAAGCCTTATTAAATAACATAAAATACCCAAACAGAACTTCTGTTTTCTCCACAGTTAAATGAGGACACTGCATGCACTGCAATGTAGATTTTTAGTACTTTAAACCTTTAAAGACAGATGTCTTGGTTGGTAGTACTGTTGCATCACAGAAAAAATCGTTCATAGCGACTAGGATGGATAATATATTTGTTTGTTTATTAGGATTCTA
>JAYDZG010000004.1:6839964-6850148 GCA_034509265.1 Microcambeva bendego
ATCAGAGCATTAATACAGTTAAAGCCTTATTAATTAACATAAAATGCTCAAACAGATAAACGATGACACTTCATGCACTGCAATGTAAATTTTTACTACTTTAAACTTTTAAAGACAGATGTCTTGGTTGGTAGTACTGTTGCATCACAGAAGAAATCGTTCATAGCGACTAGGATGGATAATGTATTGTTAATTGATAATGTGTTTGTTTATTAGGATTCTAATGTCATGTTTGACCCTTTTGGTAACATTCATGACAGACACATGGTAGTTATTCATTACACAACTTTGTATCTCCAGTTTACATCATTGCATGTTTTTGGAGTGTGTCAGGAAACTGGAGCACCTGGAATAAACTATGGAAAAGTAGGGAAGGGCCTATTGACTTCCTTTGACTTGTTAGGGCATTTACTTGTTATGGCATGTCACAAAATGTCATATGGAAGTCACTTAATTCGACTTAATGACGAGGAAAAAAGAAGTTTCATTTCATTTGATGAAAAACAAAAAGCAAAAACAAAGGGAACTGTTAACCATGTGGTAATTATTTCTGTTTTGGTTCTTTTATCAGTGCAGCAGGAAGCATTTCACATGCAAATTAATTTCCCTGAACATGAGTGCAATTCTGAGGGCAAAGATAAAAAAAAAGTCACAAAATGAGTCTATCATTTAAAACAGGACAACAATACTTAACATACCTCAAGATGCAACATAAAGTTCAGTTCAGTTCATTTTCTTTAACCACTTATCGTAATCAGGCTTGGGTAGGGGTGCTGGAGCCTAGCCCAGCTCTTCAACGGGCACAAGGCACACGGTAACACCCTGGACGGGGCGCCAGTCCATCACAGGCTACATAAAGTATTTGAAGAAATCTTTATGAAAGCTCATGTTGCCTGCCCTTTCCTTAAATTTTAAGTTTTTTTTACAAGTTTATCTATCGCTTGGTTTAATGAAAATTCAGTGGTCTGCACAAGAACCCTGGCCTCAGCCCCACTGAACAGCTTTGAAATGAACTGGAACATCTGATGTGGCTTTTCTGACCAGCATCTGTGTTCAGCCATACCAACGCTCATTTGACATTTAAGGCTCATTTCAAAAGACTGGCTGCTGTTAAAGTAGACCACACAGAGGTCACTTTATTTTAATTTAGTTTGGATTTTAAATTGGATGTTCATCATACTCATGGTCAAGTGGTTAACCCTTTTTATTCATCTCACACTTACCGATTTAGCAAAGTCAACACCAATCTTAAAAATAACACGTATCACACTCATTTAAAGTGTTAAATAACATCACAAAAGAGCAACCTGAGAATTACTACTACTATTACTTCTACCATTACTTCTATGACCACTATTAATATAATTGGTTCAACAATGTTTACTCTTCAGATACTATTGGCTCTTATAATTCATGATCCAATTCCCAGCTCATTGCTTTTAAACAAATCCCCCAACATGTCTGGATTTTATTTTTAAACGTAGAAAACAGGATACATGTCTAAATTTAACGAATGAAAATAATCATTTGTAAACCCTTTGTATATATTTTTAACACCCCATGGTGTCTTAAAGATCAACAAACTGTTTCATCCTAATCCTCAAAACAACATAGTTCCTCCAGAGCACTCTTAAATGCACTGTTTTTAAAAGCATAGGGTTTAGTGTTTTATGTTAGACAGGGCATGCAGTGGATTCAGAAGATATTCAGTGCCCATCCGTCTACACTTAATTACCCATGATGAAAAAGAAAAAAACAAGTAATTTAGATATGTGCCTCAAAGCTACTGTTGCGTTTTAGCTGCTGAAAGTAGATTAAGTCTCACCAGACCAAAAGTCCTATCAATCAAATTTCTAATGTAATTTATCTGCTGTTTAGCCAACTCCAACAATGCCTTTATAAAGTGCGCGCAAAATGGTTTTTTTTAATGTTTCTCCAATCTCTGAACAGGATTCTCAAGATCTTTCTTAACCTCTCCAACCAATGCCCTCCAAGTCCAGAGATCTAATTTGGCTGTACAGTAAATTTTAGAAAGAAAAGGTTTTACCAAAGTTCTGAGGCACAGTGGTTCTGGGAATCCTCAAAGCCTTAGAGATAGTTTTATCTCGTTGCACTGATTTATGTCATGCCACAACTTTTAAGATCTTGAGTAAAAACACCACGTGCATTTAATACTAAATCAACAACACAATAAACTGCTCAAAAATCAACATACAAAAATTATGATCCACTGTATTTGGTGAAGTTGGATTTTTTTTTTGCTTGAAAATTTGGGCGTCTATGTCATAAGCCTGTGATCTTATATATGTAAAACATTTGATCAAATTCTGTACACAATGTTGAAAAGTTACAAAAAGACGTTCATGAATAGTTGCTCACAGAAGTGATTAATATTGCTTTGAAATAATTACACTACCTTTTTTTGAAACATCAGAAATTTATTATTTATTATTCATCCTCACTTTAGGGAAAACCAATCCCTTGGCAATGTCAAAGTAAATGTGTCAAAACAATACATAAATTCAACTTGCTAGTCATACAAATGCTTGATTCACTTAAAAGTCTAAAGGCAAAAAGCCATTTGTAAATGTTTATTTTGTCATCACCTAACCACAACACTATGGTCATCCAGCACCTCACCTCATATAGAGATGAAGCAGAGATTTTTCTTTTTGTACGCAAGACTTCAGAGCTTTGCACTTGTTAAGGGCCAGAAGGGCAGCTAGATAAGGTTTTTGCAGTAACAATTGCTGGAAACTGGGGGTTGAGAGGAGTGGGTTTTTAAGACATTTCTTTGTTAAATCTAGTCTGCAGAACACAATAGAACTTCAACCGTTATGTATATGCAGCCTAAATGTTTTCCTTCAGCTCAGCATTAAACCCGTCAAAAAAACAAGCATCCAGGCATCTGATAAAAGCACAAAGTCTAATTTGAAGTACTGAGTGTTATAAATTCTTTAAATTCCCTTATCTGCATAAATCTTAAGAAGTAAATGTGTTTTTATCAACCATAGCCAAATTTACCCAGCCTGTGTTTACACCTAGTTAAACATCTGATGTTCAATTTGGGGGCTAGTGTAATCTAATCGTGTGGCACTTGAGCACCATCTTCGAATAAACACAACTCAAAAGTGAGTGTTTTTAATAGTGATGGACAGAGATAAAACAGTGAATCACATTTGAAATAAAACATTAACTTTTTGCAGGGCTGTTAGTTATTATATCTTTTTGTAGTTAATAAACCATTGTAAAAGTAATTGAACAATCACTTGACATAAAATTGGCTTGGGTTTACTTTAAATAATATTGCATTTAGTTTTATTCTTCTTCTGGTATGTATTTTATGGGTTATTAATAAAATTAATTTCTAGTTTTATTACTATTACTTTTAACTAATGCATACTGTACATGGAAAGACGTGGGTCTGGGTTTAAATAGGAAAACTTTTAATAGTTAAAATGTAGGATCAAACAAAGAACAAATGATTTCTTATTGTTTTTGACTACAACTGTTCTGTCATTGTTAGAATTTTATCTACACAATACAACTTTTCAGTGAAAATCTGGCTGCTGTGATTTGTATACTTAAGGCTTCTAAATAAAACAATATGTGTAGCCTGCCACCTTGTGGCTATAAGTAAACATTGCATCCAACAATAAACTTCGGGGCCTGGCGGATTGTAATCTATAGTTCAGAAACAGCTGATTTCCAAATCGTCATTGGGTATTTTACAGATTTTAGAGAATTGTCTTGCAGTTTTGCAGACAATAATACAATGTTGATCACAGCATGTGTGGAATCTTTTTTTTCCTTTTAGGATTTAAGATGTGTGCTAAATACACGTTATTTATGTATTTATATTTAATTCTGTTGGGGAATGTTCCATACTGTCGTCCAATAAAATTACCAAAAAAAGTCAATACAGTTAAAAAAAATCTATTCCATTATAAAACAAATCCATTTTATTCATTTGACTCAGTGAAGTGACTCGGGAATGTTCAATGAGAACAGACTCCTAACGTTGAGCTGAACTGAATCAAAGAGTCGACCCTTTTGCAAACGACACATTCCCGTTTTAGCCACTATACTTTAGGCGCGAAATCGAGCTCGCGCTGGAAAGTCGTTCGCTAAACATTTGAATAGACTTTTACTGACTGAGGCGTTTGTCACGAAATTGTAAAATAAAAAGAACATTACTCATTTAAACTTGCCATAAAACGTAATTATTCAGTAAATTATGTACACATTTTAAGCGTATATTGACATGGAGATGTTTGTAAGTAATGTGAAAGGTAAGACAATCTGTTAAACGTCGAATTAACAAACTAGATAACCGTTCGTTTTTTATTAGCCATAGTACTTAATACCGTTTAATGTATACATAATGATAACAATATACTCTTGTGATATCAAATTTATTTTATTAGACGGTGTCATTTAGCAGTATTTTTAAAACCAGTAAAACTTAATTGGACAACAAAGCGTTTTCTTTCACAGGTCCATGGAGTCTAAGATTTAAGATTTTTTTTTCCACATATCCACATATAAGAATATTTTTTCCACATATCCAATCAAACAGAAATAAGGCTGGTATTATATAATGTTTCACTTTCAAGGGAATCATCTCAACAGTTAATTAAACTGTTAGACTACATAATTTCCAAATTATTTCTTTGGGTGATGGATAGTTGCTGTAATGGTTTTCCAGCCATATTTCTAGTGTTTTAAAGCAGAATCTGTATCTGACATTCCCACCCTCAGACTAAGCAGTCTAATATGTGAAAATTTGAGAATGATAAGTGTTTTATTACATAGATTAGCATGTAGTTTCCATGTTATAGATTAATGATGGTGCAGATTCCATCTCACAGCTGGACTACTGCAACTCCATTCTGGCTGGTGCGCCAGTGTCCACTATTAAACCCCTACAGATTATCCAAAATATGGCTGCCCGTTTGGTGTTTAAACTTAACTTAACTTAAATACTGCCACATCACCCCACTGCTGCATTCTCTTCACTGGCTTCCAGTGGCTACACACATACCCCGCACTAACTGTACCACGCATATCAGAGCCACCAGTCTGACCCGACTCGATCCTCCACCCAAAACTTGTAGAAACCATGCATCAAGGCTCTTCTCTGTACTTGCACAGAGCTTTCCTTGACTGTCCGAACTTCTGAGTCTCTTGCTATGTTCAAAAACGACTAAAAACGCATCTCTTCACCAAGTACTTACACTGATTTACATCCTAGAAGTAAGAAAGGAGGGGGATAAGCCTGGGGGGAGGGTTCTGACAGGGTTCAGCAGAGTTTGTAATTTTTAACTGTTTTACGTTAACTAGAGAATGATAATGTACACAGCAAGAAGGTCCTGGGTTCGATCCCCGGGTGGGCCGATCTGGGTCCTTTCTGTGGGGATTTTGCATGTTCTCCCTGTGGGTTTTCTCTGGGTACTCCGGTTTCCTCCCACAGTCCAAAGACATGCTACCAGGTTGATCGGAGACACTGAATTGTCCTGTATGTACCTGTGATGGACTGGCGCCCCATCCAGAGTGTTACCATGTGCCTTGCGCCCATTGAAGAGCTGGGATAGGCTCCAGCACCCCTCCCCGACCCTAATTAGGCTAAGGGGTTAAAGAAAATGAACTGAACTGAATGATAACGTATACTATGGAAGCACTTCTGTAAGTCGCTCTGAATAAGATCGTCTGCTAAATGCTGAAATGTAAATTCTGGAACAATATTCAGGAAAAGCATCCCGGTATCCAGCCCCTGACTACGGAGGGACACATTTTTGTTATTACTAGTAGTGAAGGTCTGTATTTACAAAAGAGAAAGCCTTTGTCATTTCTTTTTTTTATTATTTAGATCTCACAGAAAATCTCCTGCACGGCCAAAACAATAACAGTCTGACTGAAGTTATTAACAAGCTTTTTGAAGCAGTTTTGTCTTTTGAGCTTCCCACCAAAATCCAGGATTTCCAGGTAAATCCTTAACACTGTATTATGACAGTAACATTTAGATATTCAAACTAATCCTTTGTTCTCTATGGCCTGTCAAAAATATCTTTTATAAGAGAAAAAAATTAAACGTTTGTATTTTTTAGATCGAAGAGTATGCTATCCAGTTATGGAACTGGGCTGTGACCAAAAATGTTGGTTCATCCATCAATGAGCAGGACAAAGCCAAAGGTTCATGGTCATGTTATTACAAACTAAAATATGAGCAGTAGAATTAAGATATTATTAAAGCACATTTGTTTGTTGTTTTAATATTAAACTATGTAAATATGTGACCTGCTATACACTTTTGTTTTAGTGCGTCATGTGGCTTGCAAACTCCTGTACATATGTGAACCTGAAAACCCATCAGAGAATACAATTCGCAAGCAAATTTTGGTTAGATTTATTTGCATTTCATTTATCTGACAACAGACACTGATCTGCATGAGCTTTTTCAGTCATGTCAATATTTATTAGTTCAATTTCATAATCAAATGGGGTTTTTGTGTATTTTAATTCTAACATATCTGTTATTTAGATGGCTAGTAAGACTGGAAGAACATGGCTTGATAGTAAAAACCCAAAACTTGCAGATGAATTTTTAAATCGTGCCGTGAGTGTAAGTGTGAAATTTAAATTAATGCATGTTTTTTGGAATTGTATTTATTAAACTTGAATTTACCTGAATAAGCCATTTGGTAATTTATTATTATGTGGTTTGTTTGATGTCACAGAGCCTGGAGACTCTATACAGTCGACTAATATACCACGGTGATAATTTCGGTGATATGAATGCACCGAAAGGAGACATTGAGAAAGACATGCTGCGGGTTCTTTCTTATCAAGCTGAATCTGTGAGCTAAATTGTTTTATTATAAAACAAATAAAACTAAAGAATGCAAGAATACCCGTGATCCAAATTTCCAGAAAAGCCGGGACATTTTGTCAGATGCTTTAAATGATCATTTGAAAAGATTTCCAAGATTTCCTCCCACAGTCCAAAGACATGCTACCAGGTTGATCAGAGACACTGAATTGTCCTGAATTACCTGCGATGGACTGACGCCCCATCCAGGGTGTTACCATGTTCCTTGTGCCCGTTAAAGAGCTGGGATAGGCTCCAGCACCCCTCCCCGACCTTAATTAGGATAATGGGGTTAAAGACAATGAACTGAACTGAACACAAAAACAAGCCCGTTTCACAAAAGGCACATGTTTCTATTGCCATTTGGTCCATATAAGAAGTTCAGGCCGAGATATTTGATGTATGTATGCATAAATGATGCAGCAATGGGCTGTAATAGATGTCAACAGTTTTCCACTGTACTGCTTAGCTCATTGAGTTATATTTAACACAGTCATATGAAGGTTTCGTATTTAATGCATCTGAGAGACTGGAATTGTCGAGATTGCACAATGAAATCTGCCCATATGCCCCACACAGACTGAAATTCCTCACAATTCCCTGAAATGGTCTACAATGTTACATTTGGTAGATGGTGAATAGTTCTTTTTGAAGTGATTAACAGTTCTCTATCTTAAAAAAAACTGGCACAAAGGGGCAGGTCATTCCCCAGCTTTCCTCACAAAGCCTATGGTGTGAATGTTCCTTAAATAACCAATTTATATATTCTGCTATCAGTTCATCTGCTTATTTTAAAATGTTATCATTTCATATCAGATATAATTTTCCTTCATGTCTTACCCTGCCCCAGTTTTTTTTTTCCTCTAATGGAGTTTGTACATAAATCGCAGCTGGCTTGACTGGAATGTTAGTGTTGTATCATTACAGGCAGTTGCTCAAGACGACCACGATAAGGCTGTTTCCTGCATACAAAGATGTAAAGAGATGCTTCTGAGATTTCCTAAGGAGGTGTGTCTTAATGAGCACGTCGAAATATTTTTGTTGCATTGTATTTTCTTTCATGTATTGTTTTTTTCTGTATTTTTCATAGACTGGGTATCTGTCCCTAGTTTGCTATAACTTTGGGGTAGACACATATGGTAAAAAGAAGTATGACGAAAGTTCATTTTGGCTCAGGTGAGGATGTGTTGATGAGTGTCGAGAATTGTTTAATTTAAAATTAACTCAACAGAATGGAAATAAAAAAATATTAAGTTTCCAACTGCCAATTTCTTCTTCCAGTCAGAGCTATGATATAGGAAAGATTAATACAAAGTACTCTCCGGGAAAAGAAATGCAAGTAAGCTTTTTGGTACACTGCTTAATTGACATTATTGTTTTTTAATGTGTGTTTAAATGTGTAGTATTTTTTATTTTTTTAGGCCAAAGTTTTAAGACTTCTTGCTACAGTTTACTTGGAATCAGACTGTCAGAAGTATTGGGATAAAGCTCTACATGCTGTCAGCATGGCTAATGAGGTATATATTATATAGGTGCCCTAAAACAGAAGGAAGGTGCCACAGAACAAACTGGTGCCACTAATGTAAAAATGCACAGTTTATTTTATATAACTGATTATATAAATAGGGCGGTACGGTGGCTTAGTGTGTAGCGCTGTCGCCTCACAGCAAGAAGGTCCTGGGTTCAATCCCCAGATGGGGTGAACTAGGTCCTTTCTGTGTGGAGTTTGCATGTTCTCCTCGTGTCCATGTGGGATTCCTCAGTGTACTCAGATTTCCTCCCACAATCCAAAGACATGCCACCAGGTTGATCAGAGACACTGAATTGTCCTGTAGGTATTTGCGATGGACCGGCGCCCCATCCAGGGTATCACCTTGTGCCTTGCGCCCGTTGAAGAGCTGATAGGCTCCAGCACCCCTCCCCGACCTTAATTAGGATAATTGGTTAAAGAAAATGAACTGAACCGATTATATGAATAGGACAGATGCCCATATACTTTTGATCATTTAGTGCAATAAGCAAGTTTTGAATTAGTGCAACAGCATATTCTTAACATTATTCTTAATGCTTTGATCTACATTGTGTTTTAGGTTTATTGTACATTATGTGTATCAATACATGAGTATCACAGTAAACAGACAATTAAATCACAAGGGTTTTTTTGTTAGGAGAACTTAAACCCGTCCGGCCTTTATTTAAAGATCCGCATCATGCTGAAGAGCGGAACACCAGATGAAGTCATCAAATCAGGTGAGACAGTTTTTTAACGCAACGTATGAATTGGTTTAAACATAAAGAATGATAATGCAGACCATCTTACCTCTACTGTAATGTAGAACTGGCAGAACTACTTCGTTCTGATGTTCCCCTGGATGTGTGTCTGAGTACAGTCAAACTGCTGATGGCAGAGAACAGGTACCACCTAACTTATCTCTTATTGCTCTGCTCTACTGTATTGTAATCCGCTATGTGTCAGTCTTACACTGTGATGCTTTGATGTATTTTAAGAGAAACACTGGCCTTTGATTTTCTGAAAACTGTGTGTCAGCATTTTGAGACGTCTCCAGAGCTGGGCTTTGCAGTTCTGTTGCATATTGAACTTCTCCTGCTGAAAGGCAAAGAACTACTGGGCAAGCAGAAAATTGAGGACGCAATCATGGGTAATGCAGATAAATAGTCTAAATTCTTTTGCTGTGCTACCCTAAGCAAAATAAGTTGAACACTTTACAGCAGAAAGTTCAGCATATACATAATGCCGTCTTTCGGGCCTTGTATTTGTATGCTGTGTTGTTTCTATGTGTTTAGAAATAAAGAAAGCATATTAAATAATCGATGCAGTTTTACAGAGTCAAATATAAGATATCTGCATACTCAGTACTACACATTAGAACAAAGTCATTCCAAACACTGTTTAGGATTATATTCATAATAAATCACACACACAAGCAAGTGCAAGTGTAACCATGACCTATAATCAGCTGGAATTTATTAATGTCATGTTTAATGCACTTTGTTTACATTCATGACAGGACAGGTTACACAAAATTCGTTTCTTTAATTTTTTAAATGATCGCAGATCATTTTGTGTCTTCAATTCACCCCACTTGGATGTCTAGGAAACCGGATATATATATATATATATATATACATTGACATGCCTTAATAATAATAATAATAAGTTGTATTTATATAGTGCCTTTCTAATATCCAAGGACGCTTTAAATCCATGTCAATTTATATACATTAAAATAGAGGGGGAGAGAGGAAGTATTGAGAGAAGATGTACGTATTAAGATGAGCCTTGATAGAGGAGAAT
>JAYDZG010000004.1:6858776-6876503 GCA_034509265.1 Microcambeva bendego
AATCAGGGCATACACAAGAGGGTCACCACAGGCGCAGCAATCACAAAGCATGGCAAATAAAATGGATTAAAATGCATCTTATATGCTAGCTTTGTTAAGGTCAAGAAATATTTTTGTTTCACCACGACAATTGTAATATCCCCTCTGGACAGTTGCTTTCAAAAAAGTGGCTGCTTAACCGAACTCATCTTGGCTCAGGGATCAATACATTTGAGTCATTTCAGCCGAGAAATAATAAAATATAAATATACGGTAAAATAATTACAAACAACAAATTTAACAGTAACATCTGTCAGGTCAGGAAACTAAGGCCAACTTAGGCTGTACTAAATCTTTAATAGAAGGACATCCAATACAATAATCTTGTTTCTACCCGTTTTAAGGCCTTCTGTCGGGCATTCTAGAGGACAGTACCATTTTGCCGTTCGGATCGGACGGCAGAGAAAGTGCAAATGGGCTGTCTGCTGTTTATTATCTTGAGGGAAGCCTTTGTCGCCAAAATGCAGTCACTTAAGACAAAAAATGAGTTTGGGATAGAAAGGGGGAGGGTTATAGGTAAGACACTTAAGTCTATTGCACTCACTCAGGCCTCCAAATAAGTAATAAAAAAATCCATTAGCATTGATCAGTTATATATTCGTACAATTTGTATCGTCACTCCAAAATTGGTTCTGCAGAATTTTCATAATTATAAGGCAGTTTGGTGTTCTGCAGAGAGCCCAGTTACACCCCTCTACCCTATTTTAATAAAGAGCAGCTAAAAACCCACAAAAGAGAAAACACAAAAACCAAAAGACAAATAGATGAACTAACAGCCCTCCATATAGACGATCCTAGCGAAGTGTAAAATATGTACCATAGTATTTGTAATAAAATCACTCCGTATGATTTTTATTTACCGTGTAATTTCAGTTATATAAATGTATAGATTTATAATCAGTTTTCCATTTGTTCTGCCTTCAGTTGCATTTCATCAACTGTGCCATACAGACTGGCAGCAGCTGCCAGGCAAACTGCTCTTTGACAACCAGTTTCTAAGATTCATCACTAAAATTTTTTATAAACATGATCGGTGAACCACGTACAGTACCTTCAGCAGGACTGGTCTGCATTAGTCTTTGTAGAAAACCATGTCGGTCTCTGCTTAGCATATTTCATTTGTCTTTACAATGTAACAATGAACGATATACAAGGGTTCAGGCTTTTCAGTCACTCTCAATTTCCAAGTAACTTACTAAAATCCCAAAGCCAACCTATTTAATAGCATTCTCTTCCCAAGTCCATCAAATTGCTTTCCCTTCCCATTTTACCAGACATAGAAAATAACTTGAAAGGAAATTCCCAGTCTTGAATGGATTTGCTGAGAAACTCATGCAGGGGTGTGCACAGTCACAGTAATGGTGAAGGATTTCTTTTCATTTGAGCGTAACATAACGATGACACTAAAACTTGATATGAAACATATCAGTAAAAAGGGAAGGCGAGGACTCGGGCCGGAGCGGGGCTGGGTTGGGAAACGACTTCGCATGCGCGCAGAAGTCGAGGCTGCAAGCTCAGAGTTTTTCTGAGGATGGGATCCAGATGTAAGGGCCTGATTGCTCCTCAATGATTAGCTTGATTTTATTGTAGATCTCTTCAAGTGAGTCACCCTGGACTATGGCTGCGAAGAGACACAAAACAAGCATATTAGGTTTTGTTAAAGCAAAGAACACACGGCTCATGGTTCCTGTGCTAGATAAGGAGAGTTAGACTGATGCTTCGACTTCTAACTGGCTGGTCAAGGCTCCAGCATGATCAGAGTATGACTTCAAAGACGGCATAGTATGTGAAAAGCTCTTTTATTTATTTATTTGTACTGTCATGTTTCAGACTCCTCAATTACATCCATGAAAGAAACTGTAGACATCTGTTCAACGTTGTATTGAACAGTCATGGACAATTTAGTATCTCCAATTCACCTCACTTGGTGTTTTGTTCTCTCTCTCTATCTCTCTGATCGTTTCATTGCATCCATTTTCTTTGTTTATAAGTATCTCGAACCTCATTTTTCTTTACTCTCTCTCTCTCTGTAACTTTTTTTTACTCGTTTTTGTGTGTGTGTATAATTTATTCAGTCTGTGTGTTCTCTTTGTGTCTACTTATGTCTGTTCTCACCCTGTGTAATCCTTTTGTTTGTAACATAGACAGGGAAGTAGAGTCTAAAAAGTTATGAAGTGGAAGAGTCTTTAGAACAATGTGTGAACCACTACTAAGAGACCCCAAAATGGATATACGCGGTGCCACCACAGTGGGGGTCAAAGACGAGAAGCAAAACCAAGGCTCCATTGCACACAAATACCAGTCAAGCCCTGCCACTACAGGATAATCTGGGTTTACAGTTAAAAAGATTCAATTAAGCAAAAATATCTGAATGTAAACATTATTCCATTGAGTTTGTTTTACAATTAAATAGACATATTGAATTATTACATATTAAAAGCTTCAGTTTTAAGGATGTGACTAATCGTGTAATATCATTAAAATCGAAAGAATGGTTACCTGTAAAATATTCCCCAAATTCCTGTTCAAGCTTTATTGCCTTATCAAAGACTTTACTTGCTTGCTCGAACGTCTGCCTCTTATTCATTTCCCTGTAGAAGACAACACAACTCATCGTAAATTCTTTAACACTTTATTTATTTGATTCTTAGCACTCGGCACTGTTCCTGCTTATTTAGATTTCCATGTTTTTACTTCAAATATTAAACTACTCATTCTATTTTACCGAAAGAATAAACGTTCAGTGTTAGCAATACAAATTCGGCTTTTAATGTATGTAATGACACAGTTGGCAGTAATTTATTTCCTCCTTGTGAGGGGCAGGTTAACTATTTGTAAAAGTAGTTGCTGGTTATTAGTGGTTTAGACACTAGGTGGGAATTTATATAACAATCATGTATGTTAGTTGAATTCCCATCTAGTGTCTAAACCACTATTAATTCAGTAAATGCCAAAAACAGTCCCATCACAGGGCACCTTAAACTATGGGCCGTTTTTTTTTTAGATTTAGAATACTCTTTTCATCACTTTGGGTTAAAATGCGGGGAACGAATTTCACTGCAATCAGTGCAGTGAAACACACATACACACTAATGAACACTAGGGGGCAGTGAGCACACATGCCCGGGGCAGTGGGCAGCCTTAGCTATGGCACCCGGGGAGCAGTTAGAGGTTAAGTGCCTTGCTCAAGGGAACTTCATTCGTGACTTGTCGGCTCTGGGAATCGAGCCGTCAACCTTCCGATCACAAGCCCAGTTCTCTAACCACCAGACTACGTCTGCCTCAATTAAGGGTGTGTTTAAACTTGTCAGCTTTGCTCAGTCCCATCTTGTGACACCAAGCCCTGTGCCGAACCGGAGGACCTTTAGAAAAATTTCTGGTGCTGTTTTGACTCACCAGCTATTACTGTGTTCCCAACCTGATAGGTGCACCAAGCCTAACGACTATTCTGACGACAGTATGACATTTGTGTCATAAGCCACTTGTTTTGGTTCGATTATAATTTGAGAGTGAACTAAAATGTAACGATGCATAAATGTTCTTTGGTCTGAAAGACCCTAAAAGAAGCCAAGCCGCATACCAAGATGTTTCGGAAAAGAGGAGCAAAAGTGAAAGAAATGTGGACTCAAGGTAAACATGGCAGACACAACAGAGACAGAACCTGAAGGTGTGAAGCATTCCATTCCGACAGGATTGGAATTATAACCAAGCCAACATTGCCATTCTTTATAGTTATAACAGCACCTGCTCCTCTGGAAACAATGTCCAACACATCCTGAAACGTGAATCTTCTCGGCAAAGTGGATTAAGGTTTGCATGTTTTTATGCCAGATGCCCTTCCTGACACAACCCTCCTATTGATCTGGGCTTGGTACTGGCACTTCAGCGCACTGGTTTACGCCTCATAGTGGTTAGGGAGGCGTTTGGTCAAACGGCGTGAGTTCAGACTCTCAGCGCTGGTGTACTAGAAGAAAATCCTGTTGCTCTAGATGGCGCCAAAGCAATTTTACCCCAAGGCTGTTTAATGATGCCGAGTTGTGCAGACAAACAACTAACTCGAGCATGTTTTTACAGACCTTTGTTTTGGGCATTGTCAAAAATAGGACCATGTCTTCTCCAAATAGTTAAAAAAGATAATTTTCTGTACATTTGCATATATGTGTGGCTGAACCCCTGGACAAAATGATATTTAGAAGGGGTGTCTACAAAATGCAACATTTTATTCATTCCAGTCAACATTTTAGAGTTTTTTGAAAGAGCTTTGGAACTTACATTAAAGCTTCGATCGATTTTGGCTTGATGAAGATGGAAATGGAATAGAGCTGTGCTTGCTGGAGTCGCTTAATTGCGTTCCCAGACACATCCAAGATACAATGCTTCCCCTACGAGACAAACACAGAAAAACAACAAGTCGTCTTGTTTAGGGAAAGCCTCGACATGGTCTGGAATGTGTGCGCTGGCATGTGCAAGTGGTCACGAACCCTCTCGGCCACGGCCCGGACCGACAGGATGCTGGTCCCGTAGAGATTCTCATTAAACTGGCCTGCTTCGATGAACTTGTTGTCCTGAATGTCTTTCTCCATCTGCTCTCTCGAGGCCACAAAGTGATAATCCTGCCCGTCCATCTCGTTCTCTCTTCGTGGACGAGTTGTATCTGTGGAACGGTCACGAAGAAGAAATGGTTCGTGTCCAAGCGTCGTTGAACTAAAAGCTCTACTGACAACCTTCTAAATACTTACGAGGTACACAGGATCCAAACTTATGTGGAAATTCTGAGATCAAGTCATCGTTTACCCTGTCCTTCATTGGACCCAAAATGATTACTGGCCTCGTGTAGTGAACTAAAAAAAAAGAAGATGAAATTTAAGTCAAACTTAAACTAGTCAAACTTAAACTTAAATTTCCCAAATGTGACACTTACTTTCTTGTCGGATCACTGGCTCGTAAGATAAAATTGTATCCTCCTGCCCTTCTACATGATGACAAACAGGGAACAAAGAAGTTCAAGTGTAAATAAGGATTGTTAAATGTTTTCCCAAAGTTTTCATGGACATGTGGTCGCAACTTTGCAGAGTAGAACAAGATCGTCCAGCCATGGAAAAACCTTCTTTAAATAGAAGTAACCAGAGCAGACATTTCAAACTCGGTTTGAATCTCAGCTCTGCTGTTTAACGGGCTAAGCGGCTACGTGATCAACGTTTGGCTGCCGGACAGGAAGTGCTGATGCAACTGATGCGATTACGACTTCTTGCCTCGTGTGGGTGAAAAGGTGCAGCCGTGACTGCCTAGGTCAATATCAGCAGAGACGCCCCCTGAGACAATTGGGTAAGTGAATAAATAAATATATATTTTTGATTGCTGAGAATTAAGATGGCCACGTGATGACCCCGTTTGTGCTTATGTGCCTTCGAGTCCCTTAGTGGACTCAAATGCTTTCATGACTTGTGATTAAACTTTGTTGAACGGTTTGCCACTGACATTTCAACAGAGTTGCTAATGAGTCTAACTGTTTATATGATGCACAAGTGAAGCGTATACAGGAAACTGGTTCTCGATGTTTTGGAGAATAATTGAACTAAAATGACTGCATTGTTATTAAAAAAATAAAAATCCATTACATAAGTACCATCAGTCAACACTGAGTGCCCAGGTGGAATCGTAGGATTATTCACTGCACATCAATGAGAGTCTGATCTCCCCGGTTCAAATAGCCGATACGATGTACAGTTAAAAGCTTAGATAAAAAAAGATGGTTGTGTCAGGAAGGGGATCTGACGTTAAAAAAAAGACCCTGCGAAATAAATGATGTGTGGCGAAAACCAAACCATCAGTTCGTACTGTGGAGGGCAGCATGAGAACACTCGAACCCTGTGTTACGATGCAACATGGGCCCAGCGTCGCAGTGAACGCAGCCTTATAATTAAATCCCTTTTTAAAACCATTATAAACAAAACAGCTCAAGAAGACAAACGTTTAAGAGCACTGTCGTACAGAGAAAGCATCCTAGTATAAATTAATACTGATCCATAATACATAGAACCATGTTCAGGTCACTTACTGGAGCTGCTCTCACTGTCACTGGTGTTGGAAGTTAAGCACTCTGCCAAAACAAAAGTACATTTCTGAATGTCACAGCACAGTCGTGTTCATATAGCATTAGTAAAGAAATGGAAGAAAATCACACTTGTCACTTCCAAAGAAAGGAAATAGAGAGCAGAATAAACGGAAGGACATTCTTAGCGTGCACACGGCCGGCGCTTCCTTTATAGGTAAGTGGTGGGAGGTGGCAGCAATAGGAAATGAAGTATTTCCTCCTACAATGTCCCTAGTGAGCACCACTCCCTGAACAGGACTTCCTATAGGCTTGTGTGTGCCAGTGCACCAAAAAAAAACTTGTACTAGTCAACAATATAATTCATTTTGAACAAATTGGCATAGCCATAGTGGTAAGAGCATGTGACATGCTTAGTAGCTTAGGGTCTTGTTTTCCACCAGCAAATTCCAACTTAACAGGCTTAAACGGTCTCATCTGATCTTTTACATTGAGTAGGCTCTGGAGGAAAGTGCTGAACTTGCTGTGAATTTGTGTATTTCATTTAAAATGTCGGCCAAGTGTGTAGGCCAGTCTTAATATCGCATAAAAAATTGGGCGGTGTCTCAAACTCAATATTACTGTGCGCTACACGTGGTGTCGTCGTATCGATTGTTCCGATCAATGCTGTTGCTTAACAAACATGATTTGACTTTGTTTACACGTGTAATCGTTTACTTGCTCAAGGGAGACGGTGTGTTGTGTGGAAATTTGACTAAGTACACGTTATGTTGTCCTGTTTGGACGCCATCACCAAATTTGAAGTTGCTGATCGGTGCGTTTTGAATTCTTTATACGATTGAATAATTGGACTTATAACTAACTTTCTTGGATTAGAATTAAAGCATCTCCGGTTACACTTATGGTGATGTTAATGTTACATCACTATGCTCTGCTCTGTCTTGTTTTTTATTGAATAAACCGGTCGTGTGACAGATATTTGAATACATAGGCTAACTTCACTTATAATGGCCAAGTATTGGTTCAGAATTCCTTAAATTTGGATCCTATTTGAATCTATTGATGCATGAGTTTAAATGAAATAACCTTATTTGTCATGTACAGGTGTACAGTGCAATGAAAATCTTTCTTCGGATATCCCAACTTGTTTGGAAGCTTGAGTCAGAGCAGACAGGGTTAAGGGCCTTGCTCAAACTGGGATTTGAACTCTCTACCTTTCAGCTGACCGTCTAAAGCTCTACCCACTAGGCTACCACCGTTCCTGCCATGTGAAGGTATAATTAGGTATAACTAGTGTCACGAAACCAGATTTTGTGACAAAAATAAGTGAAACTACGTTCCCAAAATGACAATTATATTTAGAAGTCTAGCCTAGGTTTGGATCACAAATTCTTTTTCCAGATGTGCCAGCTTGTAAGTCTCGTGTAGCCCTGCGGAACTGTGTAGATCAGGTGCGAGATACCGGAATGGAAACGCACCCACCGGGCAATCGCTCGACAAGTATAACCGTACACTTACTTAAACTCTTTGATCCATAAAAGTCATCGCTTAACCCTGGGAAGTCCTGAGTGTTCCGACAGTCGGATGCAGAAACAAAGAGAAGAAGAGAGCAGACAGGAAGAAAACAAGATGTTAGTGAAAAAAGAGGAGGGAAGACGTGCAGTGCTGTCTGGAGACGGAGGAGGACTAACGGACTGGCTGTGCAAAGACATGGAGCTGTGTTTCAGGTACGTCGGGACAAGGTTTAAAGATCTGAAGGTGTCCGAGTGAAGTGTGTATGCCAGACAGACACTGTGCAATGTAAATCCTCTCTCGGACCACTCTGATGGAGCTGAAGGAGGTCGGCGTTGGACGGATTTTAGTGGTTTCAGCAACCACCTTGGACGTTTTGATGGATCCAAGCCTATAATCTGACCCTTCTGATACAGATTAACATCTTTTCCACGGCCGCAGGATGTCGACATGGTTGTTTAACAAATGAGAAGCTACTCACTGCACCGGTTAGGGTTAAATAACTTGTTGCCAGCTGAAACGATCACTAATGCAGTAATTATCCAATGGGAGGCTCTTCCCTATTTGCTTAGTTAAACTCAAGTAGTGACCTTTTTTGGCCAGGAGGGGTGCATTAATTAAATTAGGATTTTACCATCTTGTTTGTTTGGGATTACCGCCATATCAGCAACATCATTTTTTTAACCCAAAAGAACCCACTGTGACATATATGTCACAAACTAATTCAGAGATGTGTTCCATGTGATCTGTTTGTTCTTTATATGCATCTTATTTTCAGTCTAGGAGAAATTTGTCTGGGTTCGTAGGGGTTAAATCTAGTGAATGCAGTTTCTCCCGGTTGTGTTTTATGCTGTCGGGTTTGTGAGGTAAACAAAATGGCATATTCTACATCTATTCCGTATTACTATTTGTATATTTTACAGGTTCACTAGGGTCGTATTCAGACTTTGTGCTGTGCTTCTGACATTTTAAATCTTTAATTGTTCTTAATTCTGTTTACACCACTTAAAAAGGCACCTGTAAGAAACACCTTTTACATTTAGCCATATAAATGACGTCCCTGTGTGCTCCGGGGCTGCGTTAAACTAATCTTACATTGAAAAATAGCTTGAAACTTTGCTCCATTTGTTACATTTCTCAAGAACGTGTAACTGAAGTCTTTTAGGGCAGAGTATTTGTTTAAATAATGCAATTTAATTTCTAGCTTCACATCCTTAACAGCACTACACATTTCTGACTACTTATTTTTTGGATTGGTTCACTTCACAAATGTAATATATTTGTAATGTTGCTAATTTGTTTTGTGACAATACAATCTGGATAAAGACTGGAAAGTAACAGGGAACATGAATTTGGGAGAGAAGCATCATACACTGTCAAATTATTAATCATCTAATATCCAGAATGGACGCCGTGTGCAGCACAGACTTCAGCTAGATGGGCTGAGAGTGACTCAATAAGGTAACCAGTTTATGAGCAATGTTGACCCCAGTGCACCCCAGAGCTGCAAACACGACAATCGAGGTGGTCCCATAGATGTTCAGTCTGGGGAATTAAGGGGCCATACTTGGAAGTCTTGGTCCTGCTCTTCAAACCAATGTGGCAGGTCATGTGGTCTTGCTGGAAGATCCCTTCCATGCCAGGGAGGATGATGAGCATGGACATGTTGTACATGATACGGGAGGATGGGATCATATACAGGTTGGCTGAAAGCGCCTTGCACACCTTCTATACCCAAATTAAGACTTCATGAGCTACATACCTGACTGTGTACTTGCTTATGATGGGACAACCATAATCCGACTGCTTTTCCGATGGTGGGTTAGTTACTGTTGTGACTTTTAGATGCAGTGAAGATTTAAAAAGAGCAAAATTAACCAGGTGAGCAGTGAGAGCTTGTCATGTGATTTGTTTGTATGGACCAATTGAGCGTCAAGCAATTTTTCATAATTGTTCATCGTCTGTCTGGCAAGAAAGGCACAGATTACCCCCCTGGAAATCAATCTGATTAGGATCAAGCACAGCATCAGTATTAGTGCAGCTCTACACCAGTGAACAGCAAAAAAAAACTAAGGTCCCACATTGAGAAAGCAGAAGCCATGGAGAACGCAGTACTCGGATTGGCTCTGCTGTCTCTCTGAGAGGACTTAAAAGGGATGAAGAGACACCAAAAGCCGGCGCACGCGGTCCCTGCGGTAAAGCAACAGTGAGAGGAAGATGAAGCATGAAGGACAGCGTCAGAGCCCCTAACACCCCTGCACACGCTCATACTCACGTTCGGTCTCCACCATTTCCTGCACAATATTCTCTTTGCTCTTGTAAAACGGGAACTTGCGTGAGAGGTTGAAGCTCTTTTTGCGCTTTACTTTGACCGGCTGCATGGACGTGACCACACGGGGGGAATGGAAATGAGAGATGAAACAATCAGAACAAACGAGTTCCAACGTAGTCGACAGCACACGCACACGTCACATGAGCAAAACAAAGAGGCTCGTTTGTACGGCCGATGGATTCCGAATGCGTCGAGGACAGTGAATCAGAATGGAAACAGATTACATGATATGCAGCAAAAATACTGATTAACCCAAAATGTTCTCACGGTCAATGAATGTGATCGGATCTTCAAACGACCAAGACTGGAATTATACTTGCTTTTAACGATGGGTACACAAAATGATTCATACTGTCTTAGTTTATTTAGTAGTCTTAAGTCCAGTTAGTGTTGAACCAAGTGCGTCACAAATCCAGCTAGTGTTATTTATTAGGATTTTAATGTCATCCGTTACACTTTACATTCATGACAGACACGTTTAGTTACTACACAAGGTTTATAACTGTTATCCCGAACACAGGCATGGACAATTTAGCATCCCCGGTTCACCTCACTTGCATGTTTTTGGACTGTAAGAAGAAACCAGACAAACTCCACACGGCTCGTTTCTGTATTGTCGGTTTATTTTAATTATTCTTGATAAACATTTGTTGGGTTGGAGGCTGAGGCTAACGAGGGCATGCGCATCAGTCTAGTCCAGGCTATTTCATAATTATTAAGGTCATGGAACTACTCTTAATATTAGAACCCAATTAGAATAGAACTTAAGGAAACACTAAATTTTATGATATTCGGCCCTACCTGAACTGTTGAATTGCTGTTGTAGCTACAAAATTAGAACAGTTTACCAGATTTAAATAAAACACACCTGTTGAATCTACACAACACTCTATTCTAACCAGTCTGGCAGGCTCAAAGGTCTCACATTACAGCAATAGCTCTGAAGAGATTTCGATAAAGAAGCTTTAGGAACTCTAAAATCTACCAGTATGGAAAATTTGCTCCGAAGCCTGAGTAAACCACAGCGAGAGCCATTATCCACCAACGACTTTGTAATGCCAGTCATTCCTGGAAAGGTTCCTGTTCAAAGAACCCAGACGAGCACCCAAAGAACCGTGGGCCTTACATTGATCCAGTTAAGGTCAATGTACACTGTTCCACAATGAAGACACTGGGCAGGAAAAAAAACTATCCAGGTGGGAGTTACAAGATATCCGGACAAATGTAGACTCTAAATAACCAACCACTTCTAAATGAAGGTTAAATGTAACCGGCTTAATAGTAAAATTAGTAGATTTGACCAGAACCACATTCATTTGCAGTGGAAGGACCACAATTCTGCAAAGAGCAGGATGGAATTTCAACAACGTAACTGAACGCTAGTTATCAAAACATTTTGTTTTATGTTGATTACGGCTGCACTGGAATTTAAGTTCAGGTAATTTTCAAACTGGTGATGTGTAATGCAAACGTTTGTGAGGATCCTGTGATCCTTTTGTAAAGCTCCGAGGCCATTCATTGGGACGGATGTGTGAGAAAGAGAATATCAAAAGGGGCAGATAATATGTCACACTTGGTAAACTATCGAGTACAACAACACACAGTAGTGTCTCATACTATATTAAGATCATGTTGAGTTAGCTGCCATATATGGCATCGAGTACATCTGTTTAAAAAAATAATGAACATTGCACTGACTGGCTACAAGCGGCGACGTTTAAAATCCGAATTGTGCTCGATTGTCCACAAAGTTTCCCAGAACTGAACTTTCCGGAAGTCTGATCATGACATAATCAGCCAGTACTTCAGCTGCTCATTTAATTCCTTCTTGGTGTATCCGTAAAGCGCCGATGCTTGTGCTGCAGGTGCATGTGTGTACGTATCCACGGTTACACAGCGAGTACAACCACAGCTCGAGTCTATTGATCTCCGCACACCCAGTGACACGTGAGAGGTCTATGTAATAGGAGTGGGAAGACTTCCGTTCCCACACTGAGTGAAGTGGGTCAGTTTCCACATATTCCACCCAGTGCTGTGGTGAGAGAGATGATAATCACTTACCCGGTTGGACTCGATCATCCCCGTCCTAGCATGGAACTTTACTGTTTTTAACCTGGCGCGCTCTTTCTTTTCCACTCTAAGAAGAGAAAAATAATATTGAAATAATGACGGGCTTTTCAGACATTCGTGAAAATGCAGTGTGACGTGAATGTTACACTTGGAACATAATTTACTTATATTACGTTCATGTTCCAAATCAAATACTACACCAGCAGTATCAAAGATTTTAATTGTAGACCGTATGACCGGAAGACGCCTGATCTACTCCGCTAACCAACCACCCATGGACCGATCTGGATCGTGTACAGTCATACATGCTGATCGTCTTCTCAGGGGCTCTAGGACCTTCCAGCAACACAATGCTGCACGTCACATGGCTTAAATGTCCGACGCTGGACGGAACGGCATGACTTCTAAGTACGACCCTGGCTCCTTAACTTCTTAGAGTGACCCCCGTTGAGTGTCCGTGAGCTCTATAGAGCCTCGCCCATGCACCCTCCTGCAGTTGTTGGATGCACTGCATGAGTGTTGCTCCCGATACCTGTGACAACCTACCAGGAGCTTAGTAGTCACTCCCAGCTCGTCAAACGATCCTCTGCATATTAGCAAGTGACTTTTACTTAATTTTTGTAGTGTCCTAGTAGGCACCGGTCACGTTTCCTGGCAGCATTTGGAACGACTTGGGAAGTCGGGTCAACACCAAGTGTGTCAAACTTCTAAGGATGATTTATTATAAATCAGGGCTCCCCTGTGTGTCATTTTCACTGTTCAGGTACACCGTCAGAATCATTTTCAGACCATAAAGAGACCAAGGGTTTAAATGCTGCTGTGCAAGCTTTACCATGTTCGCTCCGCCCTGTTGTGTGAACCATTACAGTCCTCGTGGGAAGCAAAATGTACCTGCACCCATGAGTCCAGGAGAATAGCGGAGCTCTTCTGGGAGTTTTACGTTCCCCTCCGCCGTCCTGTGTGGACCATTAGTGGTTCTACTACAGGTATGGTTCTATTAGTTTAATGTACTGAAGCCGAGGGAAAATATTGCAGGTCATAATGACCAAGAGAAATGTGTGAAAATAATATTTTACCTTCCTAAAAAAACAGAGTTATGTCTGCTGCAGTGTGTGTGTGTGTGTGTGTGTGTGTGTGTGTTATATTACACTTGTGCATGTGCTGAGTGCCGCTGAGTGTTACGTGTGCTAAATTATGTACAACCACACCTAAAATGTTACTGGTAGCTTCCTCTTCATTCAGAAAGCAAAAAAACACCCTGTCCACTATTCTAACATGTACATTAACAATGAGAAGTTTAAAATATGTACCTTTCTTTGTGAGATTTGTATGTTGTTAATTTTCGTTTATTTATAACCGCAGTATCCTGATCAGGGTCCGATTTCACCAGGGAAAGTCTGGGCATGAGGCGGGGATATGCTGCGCCTATTACATTGGAGCAACATCGCCAACCTTGCGGATCAGGTGCAGTCCCGCATGCTGATCGTCTTCGCTGGGGTGGGTGTGGCTGGGACGGAACGGCACGACAACCCTGGCTCAGCCCAACTGAGCATCTGTGGGTCCACCTGGATGGGCGTGTTCGCTCTATGTATACAAACCCTCCAGCATAAGTATGATGCAGTGCAGTCAGTATAGCTTCAGATGCATGTGATGACCTACAAAGACCTTCACTCCCAGGTGGTCAAGCTGCAGTCCTCCCCATAACACGTATGTGCACAATGATGACCAAACAATTGTTGATTTATTACTATTGTTGTATTTTTAAGCAGGGCACGACTTTCTATCTAGGTGTTTTATGTGATCGCTAATGCAGTAGTACCGTTTCTTGCTGGGAATGACACCAATCTGCTCGCTCTCCCCATGAGACGTGACCAGCCGTGCCTGCCACCACTCATCATCGGAGGCGTTGATTACATGCAGAATGTCTCCATATGAGAAGCTCAGACCTTGGCTGGGTAAGCAGCTGTCCCGGGTCCGGTCGTAGTCGAACAGAGCCCTGTGTGGAGGAGGAATGTGTTTATTTTACATTATTGTTATTAATTATTTAATAAACCAATACGTTATGAAAACTTTTAATTATTTTAAACCACAGCTGTAAGCATTTCCCACCCAATCTAAGATGGAGTTTTTGCTAATACAGGGTAGATGTTCTTTAAATCTCCAAGTGTGTCCAACTCGACATAAAAGGTTTGAGGACTGGCCTTAAATTTTTGGGTCAGTAAAATCCATTAGGTGGCTTTGGGTGACATACAAACTCTTCATATAATGACAGTAGAGTTCTGATGTAAGTCCAAGCAGCATGAAACCACACATGCTAATTATTACATCATAAAACGTTTACATCATCTAAATGTAATTTAACTATTCTTAGTAATAATGCTTAGTAATATTTACTAATAAAATGCACTTTCATTTCTAGTGACCAGAAGTTACCCCGACTAAATGAATCGATTCCGACTGTAGACTCTTGACAATAACAGAAGTATGTATTGTACAGATCTTCCTTTTTTACCTTGTCAGACAGGTAAAACCTAAAAGGAGAAAGACTGGCCCAACCGGTTCTCCTATTCATACTCTTTTAGGACTGCAGTTAAACCTCTAAGACTATTTGTTCTATGTGCTACGTTAAATTAACCACCGTGCTTCTTCGATAACTTGATTTAACTTGATTTGATTACCATTTTTAGTTGTGATATATTTCGGTTCATTGTGTTTTATTCAAATGTATAGCTGTTTAAAGTTCACAGCATTACAACGTGGTGTGATTTTAAATTGAAAACCTTTTGTGTAGTGGGACTTCCACTTTAGTGACTAGCAGTATTGTGTTTCGAGGTGCTGTATGTAAAGTTCTGGTCCATACACCAAAGAAATCACATTTATATCTCATTTAGAAATGAAATGCATTTTAGTTGACACCAATTGTCATTTGGAGATATGGTATACGTTTGTTTGCCTTTGAGACACTTGGTTTCATAAAAAGAAAAAAAAAAACATTCTGATGAACAATGAAGCTACGAACAGCGATTCAATGATGAGGAAACTTGACATCTAAAATGCAAACCTAATATTCCAGTTTCACAGCTCCCTAGGCTCAATGCTGTATTTTTCTGTGACTCAAATTTAGGAATTAAACCATTTGGCGGTTTTGTCTGCCATGTATGTGCCACAGAGGTTACAAACCAAAAAAATGAAACATTTTAATGTTCGAAATAAACAACTGAAAGAGCTCAACCCGACTCCTGTGACAAGTGTGCTCTTTCAATAAAGTCTACTTATACACAAAGCATTCACCCATGAACGGTTCCAAAATGCTCATGCATTGCCAAGTTCTGGTGCGCTGGTATCGTTTTACGCTCCATGTATAATACTTTGACTCACTACCCCCCACACCACGTCTCACATTTTATTTATTGAAGTGGTACAGAGGGGTTCATTTCAAATAGGTCCTTAGCAGGTCATATAAGTTTAGGAATGCCTACTCCTAACAGACTGGAACGCTAGTAAGTGTTTGTGTATACTTGTAACCTTTGCACCACAGACAGTAGATTGCATGCATAGTTATGAGGTTAGTCACAAACTTCATTTCTGAAATGGTTTGACAGATCAATGTCCAACGTGCACTTTTGTTTTAGCCTCCTAGTGTTTCTCCAATGTTTTATACACTTTGCATGAAGTGAGATCACATCAACTAATGGTATTTGAGACTTGTAGTACTGTGACAGTGTATTGTCTACGCATTTGAGGGTTAAGGGCCTTGCTCATAGGTGCAAAAGGGGGAACCTGGCAGTGGTGGGTGTGAACCAGTGACCTTTCTATTACAAGACCAGTACCTCGACTGCTATGCTATGACCGCTGGTAATTTTTATATGCCATTTGGGACCTTTAAAAGTGTCTCCCGATGTACTATGTTTGCTATTTAATGCATGCTAGAAACATTCAGAAACCCATTTTCCCAAGATTAGAACATTTAAAACATTAGAACTAGATACAGAAGACCTGTTTCATTTTAATGGTCTACATTTAAAGATAAACTGTTAGTTTAGTAGTTGTATGAATACGTGTTTTATAATAAATGAAGTTATTTCAATACTTTTAATAGCACACATTTTACATTTGACCCCTTTTCAACAAAGGGTTGTGCCGAATTTACATACAGTCCTATGGACACCGGAGTCAGAACCCTGTTTTTCTTTTTAAGCACTGTTTAAAGTGTTTAGATAAGTCCCTTTTTATCACCTGACTAATCAGGACAAAGTTCACAAGGTCATGAAGGCTGCCACTTTAGAGTCTGTGTAGTCAATGGTGTAACTGAATGGAAATTTTAAAAATTCATGATCTCGTGGACCGTAAAAGTACCAGGTGCCAGCAGTGGATCCCAACAAAGGACAATATTACATAGGGAGAGTCACGCTATGCCCTCCATAAATCATCCACTACTTGTATTTGACATCTAGATGAGATGTCGAGTTAGGAAGTAACATTTATGAAGCAAGGAAACCACGTCAACCCGATTGTTAGCAAATCAGTGTGTAGAGGGATTTCCAGCATTGCTAGCATAACTACAGAATTTGGTCGCTGCTAAATGCATTTGGTCCAGCTGGAAGGCAGCTTGGCGTTCGCTCACCAAACACACACCGACAGATATCTGGCTTGTTAAACATCTGGATACGAGTCAGATGCCGTGTTACTACAGCCAATGAGAATGCAAGATACAGAGAAGTAAAAACGTGGGACGGGGCAGAATACTGTTTCTATCAGAATACACTGGCACACGTTCGAGAGCACAAACAACTTAACAACAGATTGTTGACATGCATTTTGGGACATAATAAGTTTACATAGTGCCTTTTACAAAGCTCAAGGTTGCTAGAATGTAGAGAGAAAATATAACAAAACAAATCAAAATCAATGGTGTGTGTGAGGACAGGATTAAACATATTAAGTTAGGATGAGTGATAATATTGAGAGAAGAGATGGGTCCTCAGGGATGCCTTGAATTCAGAGAGAAGGAATAAGGTAGAGAGTTGAGGGCAGAGAATTTTAGTGTTGGGGTGGCAAACTAAAAAAAAAAATTGAGCGGGTTAGCATCAGAGGACCTCAGTCTATCGATGGTGTGCGGCGTGTAAGGAGTTTAGTGAGATAGGTGTTGGCGAGACCATGTGGGGACCAGTATTTTGAATTTGATGGGAATTGGCAGCCAGTGAAGTTTTTCCAGGACAGGGGTGATGTGGGTGAATTTCCAGGTGAAGGATGGTACTCTGGCGGCAGCATTTTCGATGGACAAAGGTTAACTGGGAGTCCATGAAGAAGGGAGTAGTAATGGACCAAGCAGGTTGTGACAAATGTGTGTATGGGTGTTTCTGCTACTTCAGATGAAATAAATGGACGAGACAGGTAATACTGTGGAGGTGAAAGAAGGCTGATGAGGTTCGAATGAGCAGAGATTGTGCAGTGCTTTTGTGGAACATTCACTGCTGTGTTCTCACTTTTGCTGACTCGGACAATACCAGGAACATTTACTGCTGTGTTCTCACATGTGCCGACTCGGACTGTACCCGGAACATTTACTGCTGTGTCCTGACATGGACTGTACCCGGGAACATTTACTGCTGTGTTCTCACATGTGCCGACTCGGACTGTACCCGGGAACATTTACTGCTGTGTCCTGACATGGACTGTACCCGGGAACATTTACTGCTGTGTTCTCACATGTGCCGACTCG
>JAYDZG010000004.1:6944420-6955506 GCA_034509265.1 Microcambeva bendego
CTAAAACTGGTGAAGCAGCTTTAAGCGGTTATGCTGCACAAAACTGGAACAGACTGCCTGAAGATCTGCCTCAAATGTAGAACTGTTAAAAACAGGTTAAAAACGTTTCTGTCCGAACTGCCATGCCTATGACTGAGCTCTAGATTTTGTACTCTAACCTAAATACTTTAAAATCCTCTATTTACTGTAAAAGTTTGCACTTTAATTTTAAGATATTTTATTTTAGTTGTATGAGTTCTTAGTTTCATGCTTCCTTAATTGTAACTGTTTGCAAAAAGCCTTTGAGGTTCAAGATCTCAAGAATGTTTAAATGCTTTTAAATGTTTTAATGCTTTTATTTATTTTTTATCTAAATCACTTTGAATTGGCAGTGTCTATGAAAGGTGCTATACAAATAAACTTGCCTCACCTTTCTGATCACTCTAAATGACTGGATCTCTTAATCGGGGATCTCGATTACAATATCCTAATCGTGAGTCTTTCAGGTTGCTGTGGCTTTCACACAACACAACTGATCATCTGATCAGCAATTAGGTGCATAACCAACTGCATAACCAAGTACGTATTTTGATTTAAAACAAACATTAGATGTGATGAGGGGTTTAAGACACCACATCCAAAAACACAAGTCAACATGTAGTGAGCAATTAAAGTGTGTAAAAGCAATGTAGAAAAATACATGAATCTGACTTGGAGGTTAATATATCTATGTATTTTTGCAATTCAAAGAAGAACACGTTGCCAGACATGACCACTGCATTCTGCAACTTTGAAATCCATCGTAAAGTCTAATAAAAGGACAACCATGTCATTATTCTTATGGTGGAGGTAAAGCCCTAAATTAAGGTATCAAGAGTACACAACAACTCACAAAATCCTCTCACTGGAATACAAATATGACAACATTGTTCACCCTAGAAACGAACACAAATAGTAAAATCCTCAAGTAAATCCCAAATCTTTCCACAATATATATGCTCTATGGTAGATGTTCCCTTTAGACGACTAGCTTTACTGCCGGACCACCAAAGAAGCCTGAGTGTGGAGCAGTTGCCTTAGCAACACTGTCTCACCTCAGTCACATGTTGGTTCTGTGCACTGGTCAATTCATATTCATGATCTTGCCCAGCAGCATTTCTGAAATTTAGTGAGATGAGATGTGAGACACTTTTCTCTCCTTTTTGAACCTACTTATAAAAGATAAATCTTTAGGTATTTACCAAAAACATAATTGTATCTCAGATAAACAGATAAAAATGTAAGACAAGGCAGGTTTAGATGTATAGAACATTTTATCAGAGGTGGGAAGGACTTTGGTACTGTTAGCAAATTTTACAGTAGTGTGACAGCATACTGTCAAATCAAGTGAGGGTTAAGGGCTTTGTTTAAGGGTCCAACAGTGGCAACCTGTAGTGACCATCTGATTACTAGTCAAGTACTCTTAACTCTAGGCTACAGCTTGCCTAGGTATCAATACTTTACCTGAGTAAATATTCACATTTTCAAAACAGGATTGTTATTTTAGTTTTAACTAAATAAATGTATTTACTTTATTTTATCTATTTATATTCTTTTTTAATCAAGTTTAACACACATTTGCATTGATTGCTAGACCTGTACATCAGGTCTTTATTTTTACTTTTTTTTGTAACTGCATTTCCGAAATATTGAACTAAGCTTTGGCCATCCGAACGCCCAATTATTGTCATGCCAATAAATCTACTTTTAAAAATAAGTCAAACTTTGGTTTCCATAATATGCGATTACCTGTCACAATCAAGATGAGCTTGCATATGGACTTCAGACAGCAAACTTTAGCCAGCTAAGACCTAGTTTACACTAGATGATTTTTGCCCTCATTTTTTTTGCCCTTGGCGACTGCTGACTAGATTCACTGTCTCACGAGAAACTCTGTGTTCGCTCGCCTATCAAACCTTTGTGTGAACTACCCGTACCTTACCAAAAACGAATTAGTTAACATCATGTTTTGTGTGAACTCTCTGTTTCAGACTAGAATATTTTTCACATTTACATTTTCAGTATTCAGTAGATGCTGACAACAGTGACAACCTGGCTTGAACCAGCAACCTTCTCCTTAAAAGTCCAATATCGTAGAGTTCTGTGCATTGGTATGCATGAAAATTAACTTTCTATAAAGCATAATCATTAAAGCATTTCTGGATGGGTATTTCATAGTGAAGAATGATTGCACCAGCCAAATACATTCTCATCTAATTCCAAAAGGTTCCTGGTCTTAAATTGTCCCATCTCAACTCCTTTAGTGTTCACAATTTCAGAATAAGTTTATAATGAGAATTAGATAAACATTTAACTTCTCATCTTTTGTCCAGTTTACTGTGAATTTATCCATCAGTATCCATTTTGATTAACACTTTATTCATCGTTACACACTGTGTCCTGAAACTGAGCTTTAAAAACTGAAAGCACTAGCAAAAGCAATACTAAAATAATCATATCTACAAAATAGCACAAGTCTGATTCCCTCAGGTTGCTATGGCAACATGAGCTAGGTGCCTATGGTAGGGATTAGGCTGTTTTCTCAGACGAAAAAGCATTTCTGTCTGATACAAACTACAAATCTAGTAAAACTGTGCCATTAACTATCTACAGCGGTGGAATCGAAGGCTGTGCGATTTCATATAATGGAACATAACAAGCAGATTAGGATTGTGTCGCTTTTGAAACAAACTGTATTATGTAATAAAGAGCACCCAACAAGAGAATGTGTGAGTCATTTCATTAAAAGTGTCATTTGAGTCTCTAAAATGTAAGAAAATACACTGATGAGTCATATTATTTTGACCACTTACTACTTTTGTCAGCCGTGGCAGCGTTATGTTCAGGGAAATGTTTTCGTGGCATTCTCTGGGTCCGTACACCGTTACATGCTGATGGATGAGATAATGTGATCCTCCAGCAATACAATTTGAGACGTCACATGGCTAAAAATGTCCAACACTGGTTGAAAAAGCATGACCAAGACTTCGAAGTATGAACCTAGCCCCCTAATTCCCCATACTTGACCCCAATTGAGCATTTGTGGGACCACCTCAATGGTCATGTTTGCTTAATGGATCATCCCCTTGCCTCCTCTGACAGCTGTGGAATGCACTGCAGTCAGCATGGCTCTAGATATTTGTGACAGCCTAGAGGACCTTACTGATTCACATACTCTTGCTGCAGTACGTGCTGCACAGGGTGATTACTTTAAATATCAGGTTATAATAACGTGACCCGACAGTGTACGTAGAGTATGTGAATCCTTTCTGCTCTTCCCAGTAGGTGTCACCACAGTGGATCCTGATCCGCATTATTGATTTGGCATAGTTTTTTTTGCCAAATGCTTGTCCTAACACAACCTTTCCTATTTTTCTGTTTTACCATCGACACCACTACTGCAAATATAATACAATACAGTGTATTTAAATGCAACCACAAACTCCCAAATGATCACATAGCTGCTTTTGGATTTACGACATGCATAGCCAAAATGATGTGTTGACATGGAAGTTGTTGATTGAGCAAGGCTTCTAAGACTCTAGCTCCCGGGGTGCTGTACAATGACTGACCCTGTGCTCTGACCCCATCATTGCAGAGTTAATTCTACAAATGGGTTTTACACGCTACCTGCCACAATTTAGATCCAAGTTGTATTCTCACCTGTACTGTCAACCGGTCTGGGCGACTGCCTGGCATGAGAGAGGTAAATACTGAACTGAAAGTTCACTGCAGTACAACCTTGGTCTCTGCTGTCTGATTAACGCATCTGTAGTAACAATGGATGATTTGGAGAGCTTAAAAAGAGTGTTTATTGTCTAAGACTCAATGCAGGGAGCCGCAGAGATGCGGCTGACCATGATGCACATCAGCGAGTTTTCAGTGGTAGAGGCATGATTGCAATAGGAGGGAATTGGAAATGGGTACATGTTAAGGTATTAATATTGGCTGGTACTTAAAGCCATGACATCATGATGTGAATAAAAAATGACCAGGACATCCTTACTGTGAATACAAACTGATAATATAGTATGTGGTTAGATACTATTGTTATAAATAACAACAACGTGTAACTTATCTATCAAAGGAAAATCTCTACACTGCGAAGGCATGGTTTAATAAGACTTCATCCAAAGCAGGTAAAGCCAGCCGATGCCCCATTCCCAACATATAAATAATGATAAATAATTTAATATTAATTCATATTTATGAAAAAGTTGCATTATATTGGCTAGTATTTTGGTAATATTTTGATATCAAAACAAATAATAATTTGAACATAAAATAAATATGAATATATGAAAATAAAATAAAAATATGTTGTTCATTGCTTCAGTTATTGTGTCGTTTAATAAAAAAATCTGTATAAACTGTATTAGGGACTTACAATTATGAATTCATACAATTTAAGCAGTTAGGGGTTGAGGGCTCTGCTCAGGGGGCAGCTCTGGCAACTTTACAATAGTGTGGTTTCAACCATCGAGCTTTAGATTAGTAATCCAGTACATTAAGCACTGATCTACCACTATCATACAGAAGATACACAGTATCAGTGTACAGTAGACCCTTGAGTTATGAATTGAATTGGTTCCAAAGAGTTAACCCAAAATGTTCAACTGTTAAACCTATTTTTTCTCATAATAAATAATGTAATATAATTAATATGTGCAAGATATCCAAAAACACCCCTTTACCAAACCTGTTATTATATGAATTATATTATGCTCACAAAAAGTTATGGATATTTAAAATTTCAGGATGAACCTAAAATGCACCTGAACCTTTACAAGATAACTTATTGAGACCTTCTCTAAACCTTTGAAGGCACATGCCCAACTGTTTTAGTATTTTTTGCACAACCTCCTGTTCTCTAACAGCAAAATCCACAACAGGTATGAATCCACCAGTACATTTCATGGTTCAATTAGAATTGGTATTTAAAAAGTCCTCCTCATCATGCTGTTCACATTATAACATCATGAGACCAATACGACACCTAACAATTAAGAGCACCTTCAGCAGGTTGCAACAGAGTTATAAAGAGACTGGAAGAGTCACAGCAAGGCATTGAAGTGCTAAATGACCTACAAGGGGACCTGGCCACACCACCAGGCATAGTAGTCATCATCTTGCATGGGCCAGGGAGTATTTATGCTGGACAAGGGACCAGTGGGTCTCAGTGCTGTTCACTGATAAAAGTCAAGTTACGCTGAGCAGAAATGACCACCAATGATGTTGGAGATGTCAAGGAAAGCGCTATGCATCAGCCACTGTTGGCCCTTGGTGGTGATGGTGTTACAGTGTGGGCAGGTGTGTCTAGTCAATACAGAACTGCCCTATACTCTGTGAACAGTACAGTGACAAGCCCATGCTACTTGAATAACATTATTAATCCAGTCATTGCCTCTGCATGAACAACCAAGTCCTAATTTTATTTTCATGGACGACAATGCTCCAGCTTATCGAGGTCACACTAGGGTACCTCAAATGGAGTGGCCTGAACTTCCTCCAAACCTAAATCCCATATAAAACTTATGGGAACAGCTGAGTCACCGTGTAGAGCCTCGTTCTTCCAGAACCTATTTGACCTAAAGGGGGATGCTATGCCTCAGTAGACAATAAGTCGACTTGTGAACAGCATGAAATGTTATCAAGCTATAATTGGGCACATGACACATTGACATTTTTTGTTGGGGAAAACCCACCACTGTGGTTGGATTTTGTTTCAATAAATGATTTTGCTTAAATGCCCAACTTTCATGATATAATATCACTGAAGTGTGAACTTTTTGTGTTTTCCATAAATTTCCATTGATTTTTTGTGAGTGGTGTATGTAAAACATGAAAAACAAATTCCACTCGTTCGCACACTGTATATATTGGATGTGTACCAAAACCTACTCTTACTGCCTACATTGGGATCTATCTAAGTAAAGAAGAGTGTAATTGGAAATTGCTTTACAAATTACGTCCTTACAAAACCTTCCCAATGCAAACACAGGAAAAAAAACTCCTTACCATACATCACCATAGATGAGGATCATCCCTGGTTTCCAGAACCCATTGCGCAACCATAGCGCTCGCAATTACTACCCATCCTGGAATCAAAACAGGTCTACCGATTACTGAAAGCAATGTTAAATGGTGACTGTGTGGTTCTCTTAATGCCAAGAGACCAGCAGTTAATCTGAGTCTGCTCACTTCGCCCGTGTAAAGCAATTTGTGAGACAATGTGTGACAAACTATCTCAGCCAGAAAAAGTGTGATTGTAAAAGTGATTGTACAGTAAGAAATGAATAACTAGAAATAATAATTGCCTAGCTGTGTAGCCTAACAGCATGTTCATTTAAAGAAACCGGCAAAATCGTAGGCGTATAAGAATGTCTACACACTAATGAAGGCTTGTGAGCAGTAAACTGTTGTCCTACAGAGAGTAAGGGCAGATGCTGGTTCATAGCTCCGTTCCTGCTCTCTCTAAGCAATCTCCTCTCAGCTTCACTGAGCGACTGATCTTACATAACCCCCTCTGGCCTTGCCTGGCTGCCTGCCTTTGCCAGCTTATTTGTTAAAATTAAAAAATTCAGCTGTATGACAAGCAAATCTGATGAGCAAATGATTCTAGTGGCTTTAATGATTCGTTGTAACTTGCAACATGGCGTGAAGCGTGTGGAGGTGGCACTCGAAGAGAACTGAAGCCTCCTCATAAAGTGTGGCAGACAAGATGGAATCAGTTGAATTATTTAGAAAGCCAAACTACTCTCGCTTGCCTACTTCCTGTTATTTAAACCCTTTCAACGTTGAACACTAAACGAACACTAAACTAATGCACATTAAGCCATTCCATAACTAAAACTATCTAGTCAGTGATCATATTAATGCAGGAGATTTCTCCAATGCAATTTTCTGAAACATCAATCCAATTGCCCAATTGGCACATTTCCCATCTTGACTCTAGAAGTAATCTGTTTATATTTTTTCTGGCTTTAATCAAAGAAAAAATATCAGACAGTACAATTTGTATGTCTTAAATTGCTGCAGTTAGTAAATATGACTTATAATTATGACCAAATATATATATGACCGGTGGTTTAGCGCCTTGCTCAAGGGCTGACGCTGGAAAATTGGTGATATTCTGGTTGAACAGGCAACCTACAAATTAGTAATCCAGTACTTTAAGCATACTGTGAACTTATCAGGAGATTTCTACAAACATCTTTCCATGTAAAAGTAGCCCAATTGGTATAGATTATATTCTCAGCATGGCCAAGAAACTCAAACATCAATATCTGCTTACATTTTTCTCAGTGAAAAACATTAGCTTACATTTCCTGGCTCAAATAAAAGTATGTTGTTCATAGTTTAAGTAATTATGATGTATAAAAAATGTTCTTTAAACATCAGACGGCACAATGGCTACTTCCTGAACAGCATGCTACAATTTACATTTAGCAGATGCTTTCATTCAAAGTGACTTATAATGTTAAATGAATACAATTAGAGCTATTGAGAGTCATGCTCCTTGCTCAGGGTCCAACAGTGGAAACTTGATTAAATTACTAGTTCAATACCTTTACCACTAATCTGCAGAAGAAGCAGGAGATTTCTGAGTGAAAAGACTGTATGTCTTAGTCCAGATACCAGAACTAGCTCAACTTGCACAAACTTCTGACATCTTGACCAACCAGCTGAACATTATCTGTTTTCATTTTTCTCTTGGTGAAACTTAACGTGGCTCAAACACAACAAAAGTATGTTGTTACATATACATAAAATAAATCTGAAAATATCAGACAGTAGAATTGCTAGGACCAACAATGGCAACTTGGTGATATTGTGACTAGAACTGACTTGAACTAAAAAGAGGACAAACAAGCATTCACATACTCCATGTCTTAGTTACAAATTAGCCCAATTGGCACAGAAACGTTTCCCATCTTGCCCGAGAAAGTCGAACACTACCATCTGCTTACATTTTTCTCCAGGCCCATGCATACACGGTGGAGTCTGTCATTACCCTCACAGCCACTGACACTTCACCCTCCATTTTACTGTTGCACATTTCCCATCAGCTACCACCTTTCTTTTCTAAATCGCACAAATCTAAACAATGCAGATCTGAAATCCTGTGTAAATATTCATGCACTGCAGTTCTTTTTCCCAACAAACTAGAAATCATGCAGGCAGTGTTGCTCACGCAGGGAGCCGTGCCATCCATTTCATACATAAAAGAGCGACCCTTCCCCCACCCCTGCTCTTTTTCACACACACACCTTATTTAATTACAGTTTGTGTTCCTAGCTTAAATGCAGGCATGATCTGTCAGAAGGAATGGCGTTTTGTCAGAAGCCATCCAGACAAAAAGGCATATTTCATATTGTGCGTTGTAAATCCATGAGTATTTTCCGGACCAGTCAGAAGGAATGGCGTGTTTTGTCTTGAACGGATGTTATCGCGTTCATTCAATGATTTGATAGCATCCTTAATAAACAGTGCATCAACAGATTGGTGTACAGTCATGACAGAGAAAAGAGCCGATATATTGTGCCATATTGGACCCCGTCACTCCCTTCCTCCATCTTCCCTGCAAAAAATCTATGCACATTGATGCATTCTGCAGCTTAAAAAACAGGTCTGTTCTGATCAAAGTAAGCATGAATATATCAATATTACTCAACAGTAATCCCCCCAAGCATCAGTGCTGATTTTTTTTTTGTTTACATTTAGAATCATAATGTAAAATATGAATTTTACATTCATGATGATTTGTATTTCTTAAAAAAAAAACAGTAAAATAAACCTTCAGGTAGATTATAATCAGTACTGGAAAATGTATGGAAAATATATGCCTTATAATGTATACACACAGCAATAGAACCGAATGCATTGCCAACGTCGGCAGCCAGTCCTAAAACACCCTGAGTCTTGATTCTGTCTGGTACACCACGCTTTTCAACTCCAAGCACATACATCAACTGCCTACTTGCAATGCCCCACTGGCACGCACACACTATCAAGCACGGCAAAGGCATTTACCTGATCATACCAGTCCCGATTGGTACAGGTACATTCTGGCCACCATCCACCTTGCCCTCCCGAGTTGTTGCCATTTACCTTGGGACCTCCCTTGGACTGGCTCTTGGAAGCGGGGCCTCCGGGACCGCCGGCCGACATCATTTTGCCCTTACTTCGGCCCAGCGTGCCCCCTCCGCCCATGCCCGATCCGCTGCCCGAGGTCTGGGGCGGCAGTGTCTGGCCGCCGCCGTAGCTGGCCGGGTATCCGTAGGGTTCGGGCTGCCAGTCTCCGTACGCCGGGGCGTCCATTCTGCGCAGGGCGGCCATGCGTGTCACCTCGTAGCATTCTGGGCACTTGCAGCAGTGGTGGTGTTTGTGCATGCTGGCTGGCTCGCACGGCGTGGCGTGGCGCTCTCGTACGTCGCTGCTGCTGCTGTCTCTTGGACCGAACGGAGTGCGGTGCTGCTCGGCTCGGAGGACAGCGGTGCTGGTGGAAAGCGCAAATCACAGGAACCTTGCCGTCGTCTCCGTTCTTACAAAAGCCCTTTTAGATGTTTCCTCGATGTTCCTCCCGATCGGGTAAAAGGAAGCGAGAAGGTAGCCGATAAACAAGTAATACAAAAAGGTCTGTAGTCTTCCTCTCGATATATGAAAAACGAGGAATCAAATGCTGAAACGATGGAAATGTTGAATATGATCACACAATCAGAGACCAGCCCCGATGATAGAACTTTCTTCGTGCCTGTCTTGGTTCACAGTGATGTGTATAAAAATTCATAGATATATATATTCATTTGTTTATATATGTATATATTTACACACACAATTACATATAAAAATATTAATATAAACAGACAAACACGGATACAATTCTATACAGATGTTTTAAGTATATATACATATAGATAGATATATAGATATATAAATATCTATATGCGTGTGTACAAATATATAATATAATAAACCATTTGTATATATATATATATATGTAAATGAATATTATCCGTAATCAAATCTTCCTTGGTATTTCTCTTCTTTTTACCAGAAACCTTTCCTCCTGTTCTTTCTCCTACGTTGGGAAGCGATTTCTCTCTTTCTCTCTCTTTTCTCAGCCAGCAGAAAGAAGCTGAGCATTGAATTGCCTCTCGGTTAGCTCCCCCTAAATGAGAAATATACAGAGGGATGCGAGCAGGGCGAGAGAGAGATGGCGGAAGCGAGACAGAGAGGGGGAGAGGGAGATGCTTAGCAGCATCCCTCCAGCATCTCGGCTCCGGGATTCGCAGCCAATCAACATGCGGTACAGCCATCGACAGCAGCGGCACCGCCCATTGTTTCGGTGGATGCTTTTAAAGGGCCGGCGCTCCGTATACCAGCATGTACACAGGAAGATTCTGTACTAATGAATGTTAAAGGGTACAATGACTCTTACTGTACTTTGTTGGATTGTGATGAAAGCTTCATTTCTATATCATTACATATTAGCAGTTTTTTTACCCTAGTGGGCCAAAATAAAAAATGTGGACAAAGTCACGGGCCAGCCTTGATATTTATTGAAAAATGTCTTCAGTTAAGGACGTTTTTCCTTCTCATTAACCTTTTCAAATGGAAACATTGAATCTGGAACAAGCAACGCTTAATCCTGTAATGTGAAAGAGAAGAGGGGTGCAATACTGTACTTAGTCCAATAGTTTTGAAATGTAGTTCACTTCCTTTGTATCTCTTTAACATCAAATTAATATACATAATTCATTTTGACTTACCAATAAACAAGATCTCTGAGATTTTATTTCTACAAGACCTTTAATTTATACATGGTTGTTTACCGGAAAACAATTTAGGTCCACATTAGAGTGGGCCTGTTCTTTGGTCAAAAATGATAATGTTTCTTACCAAAGTAGGTATTTACATCATTGTGATTTACTGTAAAGCCAACTGATCCATGTGATACAGGATAATGGATGGATGGATGGATGGATGGATGGATAGATAGATAGATAGATATTATAAATACTATCATTTCATGTCTCATAACTCACAGAAATTGAAGCCCAAATTA
>JAYDZG010000004.1:7057810-7070421 GCA_034509265.1 Microcambeva bendego
CTGCATTCTGGTGTACTTTTAACAGGTCATTAAACACCTTGTTTTACCTACAAAATGGCTTAATTCAATGACTATTTCTGAGATAAATTCAACTATTCAGCAAGTCCTCGTTCAACTAGTCCAGGTGTGCCCACACTTTCGTGTCTCAAGATCTACTATTTCAGCTGACAGGTCATCGTGATCTAATTCATCATTGCCTTTTAGGCTTTTTAAATGTGGGGGAAAATCACACTTGTGATTAAAGCTTGATCCCACTAACCTGATTCTGATGATTTGTACTTAAAAAACCTGGAATGCTAATTCATCTGATCACAACTCACATTTCCACTGCATAATGGTCCATCCTAGATGCCCCAGATCCCAGAGAAGTCGACTCCACTTCTTAACACGAGGCCTCTTTTTGCACAGCAATGTTTTAGTGCCGTTTTTGCATTTAACTCCATATTAGTGCTTGGCAATAGTTTGATAAAGTAATATCTTGTCCATGTGGTTATAACAGATAAGGCTTAGTGGAGGTTCTTGATGCAGTGCTGTGCAGGGATCGAAGATCACTGGCCTTTAGCTTAAGCTTGTGCCCTTGGCCTTTAAGCACTAACATTTCTCCATACTCATTGTATTTTCTATAATGATATCATGCACTGTATAAGGCGAAATTGACAAACACCTTCAACTTTTCTTCGTACATTGTTTTTAAACATTTCAATCATCATCTGTTTGGAATCACATCATTATTTAGTTTTTCTAGCCCTAAACTGCCAACATCCCACTGTTTTAAGTGTTGCAGGCCCGAAATGCAGGAATGGATGTTTATTAACAGAAGTAATAAGGTTAAGCAGACAAAACGTCAATATATCATATTCAAACCAAGTAAAACTAAATGTAAAGAATACAGCATTTTACCTTTATTTGCTTTTTACTGCCGTATTTCTTCTGATATGGGGTTGTACTATGTAAATGTAATATGTGACTGATGAATATAAAGGATTTCCTCAATAGTACGATACACGTCACGTGATCTGAGCGCTACAGTCGTGACTTAGAAAACATTAGTTTTGACCTTTGGATCTAAAAGGGTGGCGTGATTCTTAAAGTGAAACTTCTTTTAGATTTACTCTAGATCTGATCGTGTACTTAAAATATTACTTTTAATGGTTTTAATGGAATGACAGAGTGTAACAGTGATTTTTGAGTGGATGGAAAGTCAATGAATGAGTTACTTTTTAACAGGTGAGTCTTTTGGATTGTGTGTGTGTGTGTGTGTGTGTGTGTGTGTGTGTGTGTGTGTGTGTGTGTGTGTGTGTGTGTGTGTGTTTAGTGGTAAAACGAGTTAAAACAGTTAAAAACCAGGAACTTAATAGCTCTTAAAATGCGGAACCTTCTTGCTTAAGTGTAATGGGTTTTTTTTCAGGATATAAAATCCAAGATCCACAAAGAGGACTGTTGGTGGCTATGCAAAATTTGCCAACGTTTGTAAATAAGACGAGACGCGCCTTTAAATTAAAACCTGTAATCATGTGCGATCTCACCGGTAACTTCCAGCCAGCAGAAAGCGATCCTAATAACTCGGATATTTCCCCAGATTCTCTTACAATCGGTGCTCAAGGGCGTTTCGATGAATCAACCCGACCTAAAGATAAACTCCGCAGTCATAGTGTGTTCGCCAGTGTTAAGGATTTTGCCAATAAGGGGGCATCGAGCCAAAGACGCGCGTCTGAAATTGCGCATGCGCATCCACTCACCGCCTCTGAGCGCAGATCTAGATTTCCCAGACAGCAGACTTGTGAAGCTGACTCTTCAACAAAATCAACTCTGACTCAATCAATGCGTAAAAAGTATTTAAAAAACTTATTTCTCCATTACAATACGCACAGTGGACTGTCTAGCATCTTGTCGTTCAAAAGACAACCATCAAGGGAGTGTGAAGATGAGGAGAGGAACACGTTCTGGGCATTAGATCCTATGGAGCACGCATGGACACTGGCTGCTGTGGATGGAAATTTCAACGTCATCGCAGGATTCCTCTCTGAGGACCCCGATCTACTTACAAGGAAAGACTTTATAAGTGGTTTCACAGTTCTTCATTGGTTAGCCAAGAGTGGAAAACATGAAGTTCTGGTAAAGCTTCTTAGACAGGCCGAGAAACAAGGCTATCCAACCAACGTGAACATTAAGGGCAGTGGAGGTCTCACGCCTTTACACATTGCTGTCTTGCACAGCCAGTACATGGTTGTCAAGATATTAGTCGGAGCTTTCGGTGCAAATGTGGAATTGATGGACTACGATGGCAAAAGAGCTTGGCAGTATCTTAAAGATGATGCACCATCGGCGATGAAGGAGTTGCTCGGAGCCCTGGATGAAGAACACTCTCTCTTGCAATTAAATGTTAACAACAACTGTGCAAGTAGCACCACGGTAACCCCAACAGAAGATGTCAAGAATGAACTTGATGTAGTTGATTCTTTCCACTACAGAAACAGTAGAGACAGGTGGCTTTTTGGTTCATTTAGAAGACTCGTCACCCCATTTTTCTCTAGAGGAAAGAACTAAGACTAACGGAGCACCATTAAGTACCAACTTGAACTATACATTTCTGTTAAACAGGTAAATAAGGGACGTTGTATTTTGACTAATTCTGGAATGTGATAGTCACATGAAAATTCCAAAGAATTTCTCAACTGTTCTGGCTTCTCGCCACAGGAGCCTTAGACCAACAATCCAAAATGTACTAATCCACGAATACTTCTGGGCGACTTACAAGACTTAGTTCAGTTAATACATTTTGTTTTTGATTAGAAAATGTGAATATATTATGTAAAGCAATGACTGGAAATCTGTGATTACTCAAACTTTTGTAATGGTTTTAAAGAATCAAAATATCTATTATCACTTCTAATTAGGGGCACAAACTTATTAAAACATCAAGTCATTAACTGGCAATAGAATTATTAGATAAATAAACATCTACTGCAAAAGCCATTTTTTTAAACTTTACTGTAAACAAGTACTTCAATAAAACTGGACTAATCTTATTAGGCAAAAGAAAATTATCCGAGTTCATTATTTCATTGTAATTGTTGGTAGTGTCCAGATAATTTTGAATTGCTGGGGGCCAAGTGAAACGTGCTCAAATCTCCCACAATTCTTTTACCAAATAAAGAGACAGTCAGCAAGAAAGGGCAGAGAACAGATTTCTGTTTGTGACAAATCATTTATTGTTTCCCACGAGCATCTCCAGATCTGTACAAAAGAGAAATTCTGTTCCACACAGCATGTTGTCCTGCCACATTTGGGCAGTCGGTGGTAGTGGTGAAGACAGAGTGTAGATTCGGACACCGCTGAAACAGTAAATCATGGGTTTACAAGCCAAGCTTGGTTCTTCTCCAGTGTCTCCTCTTGGAGTTGTACCTGCAAGAAAAAGTGAAAGTGTTTAGCGAAAGCAGACTCCCTTTCTTTAAATGAAATACATACTATGCTAGGCCATGAAGCTTACCTAAATATTTGTTCATAACACGTTACACAATGACCCTCATGGGATGGGACAAAAAGGGTCCACGGTGTGAGAACTCATTAATTAAAATCAATAGTAACAATAATAAGTTTGATTTATCTCACAAACCCAAGGACCTTTGAACAGTAATAAAAAAAATAAGTTATTCTGCAGAGTTTCAGAGTGCTGGGGCGGCAACACAAAGATCTGCAACCCATGGTGGACAACCTAAACCTAGGTGTAGACAGAATCAGCATATCAGTGTGTGTGTGTGTGAAGTTTTGTAAGATATGCAGGTGCGAGACTATGAAGGGCTTTGAGAGTGAAGACCAGGACTTTATATTCAACATGTTTGGGAATTGGAAGCCAGTAAAGTTTTTATAGGATGGGGTGATGTGGTCATTTAGTGGGGTTAAGTCAAATTTAACGGTATGTAATTGCCAAAATACACCCAATTCAAAATCAGGTAAAACTTCATGTAAAGGCTTAAATATAAGCACCAGTAGCAAGACTTGAAACCATGCGTCAAGTGCAGCTGGGCATAAGGAGAACATTTAAATATATAAAATAACTATATAACAAGGTGTCCCTACTACAGAGTTATCATCACACCCAAGTGGTAAGATGAGACTCTGAAGCAGGATGTTTTTCTCAGCAGGTTAATGGCAGCCCTTCCACAAAATGAAGCACTGTAATTGCAGCCTGCTTAAAAATGTGTTTACACAGGAGAATTGCGTGTGTGGTGGTTGAGTTTAAGTCACAAACGTTTTTTGCTAATGGCTATGACTAGTGATCAAACGGTTGCTGGTTCATAGCTTCCTGAATTGCACATGACATTACTGCATGTTGTCTGAATTAAGGCATCTTCAAGATGCAAACCACTTGAGCTACAGATGTGACGTTCGGAAACAATCCTGGCCTGAACACCAGTGAGATTGTAATAAGTATGCTTTCACTGCTGTGGTCATAGAAATCCAACATTTTGCTTAGAAATTGAGTAGTCAGATAATGCCATATAACTTTAGACAAATGGGTAATTGGTCCAGGCAGTTGGCTGGCTCCTAGTTCAAGCCACTGATGGGTTGACACTGTTGGCCCCTGAGCAGGGTTCTCAGCTCCTTACAATACTGCAAATCGCTTTAAATAAAAGTTGCTAATATGTCTTCTAAATGACAGGACGTATTTAGAACACCGTTAAACATATTTAGATCCAATAATAGACCTTGGTCAGCTATCATATGATGTGAACGTTATGTAGATCGTGTTATTATATGAATAACGAAAATCGAAACAATAAAACAAGATGCTCAACTTCAATGGCTATGTTAAAGTTAATGAGCATTACGTTAACGCTTAAGCTCAGTTCTTCCAAGTAGGCAAAGTGCAGCACCCAAACAGCATCGTTAGGATAAATAAGCATTGCTTACCTGATCTTGTTACCAGTCTTCATGCGGATCCACTGTGGGATCGGTCTGTTCTGCTTCTGTTTCTTAGCCAGAAAGCGTTTTATTCGGAAAGTCTTGTGCGACGCCTGAAAAAAAATTAGCCGACTGTGTTAGCATTAGCTTCCAAGCTAAACAAATAAGCCTTGTTATTTCAGTGTATAACTTTATAATAAAATACACATATGAATGTACAATACAAAACGGTGAGTAACTTCAACCAAGCTGTTAATATTATATAGAACTAGTAAATTAGAATTGGATAATTTGGCGACCATAACGCGGTGCGACACACAGAAGCTACCGTATCGTTCGAATTAAAATATCAACTTATAATAAAATAATTTTGAAGTACGCAAACATTGGACATTCTCTACTACACAAGGATGACTTGAACAGGCACAGAAGATGTACTGAAAAGCCGATGTTATCTGATATTTTTCTCACCATTTCAGACACACAGTCCTTTCACCACTATGGCGGTGGCTGAAGAGAAGGAATCATGGGAAACTGCCGTGTTGTAATTCCGCGACGAGGGGGGCGGAGTCACGCACGCAAACATGGACACAGCGACCCCTGTGGACACTGATAATAACGCGATCGTGTATATTTATTCATCTCATTTTAATCATTATATTATCCTTGAAAGAATCGCTGTGCGTACTGTTTTTACATCATAAAATAACATTTTTTTTATGTTCCAATAACAGTCTTGGATAGGGGTTGTTGATTGTCTGGGTGGCAGGGTGGTTAAGCAGGTAGTACTGCCGCTCCAGGTGGGGCAGTCCGGGTCCTTTCTGGGCAGTTTGTATGTTCTCCCCCTGTCTACATGGGTTTCCTCAGAGAGCTCCGGTTTCCACACACATTTCAAAAGCATTCAGTCAGGTTAATTGGAGACACTGGATTGCCAATTGAATGTGTGTGTGTGTGTGTGTGTGTGTGTGTGTGTGTGTGTGTGTGTGTCATGACCCTAATTGGAAAAGCATTTAAAGCATATCTCCTCACTAGATATGACCATATCTGAACCTGGTAAAGTTCTCAAGGAACCTTTATTTACTGTTACCATTGCCTTTTCTGTTCCTCGAATTACCAACTGCTGAACACCTTATCCAAACACTAAAAGTATCTCAGCAACACAACAAAAATATTTTCTGGAACATACATTTGCAACCATTTTCATTATTTCCAACTCATGACCTCAAAAGTAGCCAATAAGGATGTACACTATGTCAAAATAAAATATTACAGGTTGATTTCATTGCTTACATAGAGATAGCTGTGGCCTGAGCTGGGCTTATAAACAGGTTGGCGGTTTGATTCCCAGCTCTGACAACTGAAGTGCCCTTGAGCAACGCACCCAACCCCTAACTGCTCCCCAATCTTTATCAATCTTTCTGATACACTGGAAAACTGGGCACAGTCATGTAAAGTTAATGTAACATCCTTGTGTCACCCTGTTGGACATAAATACTAGATTTTATTATTTGTATTGTTTCAAAGCAGTGTAGTTTTCTTACTTTACATTGAAACTACAATGGCATCACATTAGTTTATTCATTCCTAACAGTTATCCAGGATAAACGTCCAGGAACTGTTCAGTTTTTGTTGCGGTCTACGTTTTTGTACTGTTAATTCTTTACAGTGTTGTATCCTGTTACTGGGGCATTTAATTTTCATTGAGATTAATAAAGTAACTGAAGTATTGGGTGGCATGGCGTCTCGGTGAGTATCATCAGGAACATTCTTGATGCGAGTTCTCATGTTCACTTTGTGTGTGCAGATGTTTCTTCTGTGACCTTCAGATTCCTTTTACAGTCCAATTGAGATGAGTGGTAGACACAAAGTTGGCCATGACGACGTTTCACATTGAATGAATCCTAACAAATACATCTGTCTATCTATCTTTGAAGGTACAATGATTTAAATTGTTGCAGTCATTGATTGTGATTCAACAAGCTCATTTTATGATTCATAAATACATATTTACCAATGATGAGACAAAAAAAATACAATTTACCATTGTTGCTCTTTATTGTTAACGAGATCTTGCAAATACAATTCATCTTGTGTTTGACAGTTGTTTAAGAAAAAATGCATTATTCATTCTGTTGAAAATCTTTATTGGAAATGTAGGGAAGGTCACTAATTAAATTCAAAACGTTTTTTAGATGAAGATAAAGAAGGAGGACAGGGAACACCTTCTCTAATGCATTGTGTAATAATAATAAAGGCTTTTATAAGAAGTTAAGAAAACGGTATTTAAAGTATCCAAATTAAATCTGGGCCATATCAAACAAGTTAAACTGATCAGTAACTAGCTGTGAATTCTATTTTTTGGCTGTGTACTAGGAGTAAGTGCACTTTGAGTGCTCAGGTTCCCCTTTGGCTTTTCACGCAAAGCTCCCACTCTAAGCACAAGGAGTAGAAGCATTCCCTTGCATTCCTAACGAAGAGAAATTAAAGGGAATTTTTAGGCACTGTACGGTGATGAGAATTTAGCTTCTGCATCTCTGAGAAAGAGCCTGAGAGGAACAGGAACCTCCAGCATTGGCAGGACTCGAAAGACCTGCGCAGAATTCCTTCTCCATCACCATGTTGTTCTAACGTGGTGGATTTTCTTCACTCCTCCTCTTTCTCCTGAGTATTTTTGATATCTTTCTCAGCCTTTTTCTCTAGCTCCGGATCGTCCCTAGGTCCAGCTCCTCTGTTCCGGCTTCTTGCTCCTGGCTGGTACAGCTGAATGGCAGGGCGATCCTGGTGTAAAGCAAAAAATTAAATAAATAATAATACTAATTGGGGATTTTATGATGCACCGTAAGACAATTAAAAATCGATGCACATGTGCTACGATTCAAATCAGCAATTCGTATCAAATGAACTTATTTTCACATTAAACAGAAAACAGCAAGGGTGCTAATCACCTCGCCTGGTTGCCAGGTTTAGGGTTTTTCAGCCAAATTAATTTCTGAGAGTATACTGTCTCTATTTTTATTATTTAGTTATTCACATAATGTTGGATTTGTTTGAAAATTTCAATTAAGCTTTCATTTAAGGGAAACGTGCAGCATTATTTTACATAGTTTGAAAAATGGGCCTTCATTAGTTGGTTAAATAAGAGAACTGTATTTTATTTGCTATTTTTCTTAAAGAGAAATAATGAAAAGAAAAGAATCACAATTAGAGTTAAATTGAACTTTGTTAAGGATTTAAGATGAATAAATTAACTATCGATACATGCTGTATTTTCTGGCTTAGTTTTTACTCATTTCACAAATAAACAAATAAATAAAAGATATTCACAATTGTCTAAAGAGTAAAAGGAAACTTCACATCTCATCGCGGGTAGAGTGCATCGTTACATCCCTACTATTAACTGCACAAAAGATAAGAGAAATATAAAAAATGCACCATGTACCTTGTTCCTCAATCGATCCTTTCTTGCATCATCCTTTTTACCATCTTTAAAAGGCTTTTCAGATTTGTCACCCTGGTTGTGACCAGAAGAGCCTGTATTCTCATTCTTTCTTTTTTCCCAAACGTACTCCTTTTCTCTTTTTCCATCTTCATCCCTTCTTTTGTATGTGTTTTCCCCATCGTGTCGCTCCCTCCTCTTCCGGCGCTCTTCATCCTGCCTCTTGAGGCGCTCCTTCTCTTTCAGACGTCTTTCACGCTCTCTTTCTCGGTCGCGGTCTCTGTCGGCATCCCGATCCCTGTGGTCTTTCGGCCCGTCGTCTTCTGATCTTTAAAAGAAGTGCTGAAAAGTTAGATTCTTTTGAGTCCCACACACTCACACCAATCTATATACTGTACACAGTGCATCTAGGAAGTATTCACACCAAATTTTGTTATGCTTACTCCAAAATGGATTACAATTCATTTCTTCCCTTGCAAAATATGTACATAATTATTCAGTTTTTGCTCAATACTTTGCTGAAGCAACTTTGGCAGTAATTAAACCCTTTCGAGTATGATGCTACACCTATTTTGGGGTAGTTTCTCTAATTCATGTTGGATGGGGAGCATCAAGGCACAGCCATTTTCAGATCTCACCAGAGATGTTCAATTGGGTCTGAGGCCACTCAAGAACATCCACAGAGTTGTCTTGAAGCAACTCCTTTATTATCTTAGCTGTGTGCGTACGGTCATTGTCCCGAGAACCTTCGCCCGAGTCTGAACGAATGGTTCTGGCCAGGTGATGAGTGCTGCCTGGTTGCCTTCAGACATGACACTTAATTTTGTTACTCATGGTCTGAGCCTTTTGGCAAACTCCAAGTGGGCTGCCTTTATCTTTTCCTGAGGAGGGGTTTCCGTCTGGCCAACAGGCCTTATTGGTTGAGTGTAGAAGAATTGATTGTCCTTCTGGAAGGTTCTCCTCTCTCCACAGAGCAATGCTGAAGCTCTGTCAGAGTGACTTCTGGGTTCTTGGTCACCTCCCTGACTAAGTCCCTTCTACCCAGATGGAGACCACTGTGTTCATTGGGACCTTCCATGCTGCAGAATATTTTCCTTCCCTAGATCTGTGCCTCGATACAATTTTGTCTCGGAGGTCTACAGACCATTCCTTGGACTTCACAGCTTGACTTGTGCTCTGATATGTACTGTAAACTATGGGACCTTATATGGACACGTGTGTACCTTTCCAAATCCAAATCCAATTCCAATTTTTTTACCACAGGTGGACTCCATGGCAAATTCTGTTAGGACAGATAATCATGATCTACTCTTAAAAAGGTTGATATATTTTTTTTTCTTCTTCTTCAAGTTCTCTATCACAGGGTCCAGCTTGACAAACATATACAGACAGAGGATGTCAAACCATCGAAGCATCACAATCATTTATCCACATCACTCACATCCACAGGTGAAGTTTAGAGCAGCCACTACACCTACTGGCATGCTTTATGACCTATGGAAAAGCCATACAGACATGAATAGAACATGCACCGGTTCATTCTACCCTGTAATAAAGTTTGTTTGTTAAAATGTCCACCGGGTGAATGCAAACAGCGAATAACAGAAACAATGGCTACATTTCATGTCAATCACAATGACCTGTTGAACGAGGTGTGATTTACATTTACATTTTCTGCACTGAGCTGATGCCTTTATCCAAAGCGACTTTTACAGTTACAGGTTAAGGGCCTTGCTCAAGCTGGTACCAGCCTTGATCGGCTGGTAGATTAAAGGCGGCACCACAGCACAACAGGTAAAGGAATTTGACATGGTATGAGTATCAAGCACCACAAAGGTCTAGGAGACCTGGGGTCAAACTGGTAGTTTGAAAAGTGCTTGGAAGACCACAGCATGTACGAGTGAGTCTGTTCTTCCTTAAAATGCGCATTTGAAGTTCTAACCGGCTGTGGCTGCTTTAAACAGCAGAATAAGTAAGGAAAAACCTTTTTGTCTTATCCTCTTTGTGTTCTCCGTTTTGACGCTTCCTTGCATCTCCTGCTGGAACTCTATCATCCTTTAGTTTGTCTCGGTCCTTTCTTGGCTTTTCTTTCAACCTTTCAGGATCAGAATTCTCTGTTCTTTCAGGCTTCTTTAACAGCTGAGACAGAATGTGAATATGGACGCCGATTAATACAGAGAACCAGTTTAATATATATATTTTTTTACATCGTACATTGCGGTCTTGTACCTTAATTTTCGGCTGCTCATCTTTAGGCTGGTCCCGGTCTTTCTCGGGTGCCTTTTCTGCTTTTTTTAACTTCTCAGCTTCTTTGCGTTTCCTTCTGTCCTCTTCTCTCCACTTGCGTCGTTCTTCATCGCGCAGGCGTTTGCGCTCCAACTCTCTCCTTCTTCTTTCCTCCTTCTTTTCTTCTCTTAATCTCTAACAACAAGTAAGAATGCTTTGGTTTTATTAACAGTAAAATGGTACTGATACTGATAAATGGTACTACATCGACGAGGCATAACATTATGACCACTGAAGGGTGAATGACCACTGGCAATGGTTAGTGGGTGGGATGTATAATTGCAACAAGTGAACATTTTATCCACAAAGTTAATCAGAGTGAATCAGGGCAAGCGTAAGGATTTGAATTGGGGTCACGGTTATGCCTAGTCGGTGAGATTAGTCCTATTTTTACCTAATTTAACATCATTTCTTTGACAGTAAAAGACAAACATAAGTCTGCTAGGACTAAAGTTTTTTTAAACACAAGTAATAAATTATATAAAGTAAAGCTGTTTGGAGTTGCGCCACAAGACCACTTAATATACCTGTTTGTTTTTCAGGAAGTCCAGGAGAGGAGTTGTTTTCTTGGCTGGGTTGGGGAAACAATTTAAAAAAATTTTTTTACAAACAATAACAGCAGTTAGTTCATAATTTTTTAAAGGTACGAAACGTATACTGAACACGTAACAGTAGGCATGAGATTGTAATTGACATCTTGCTATTCCATTCCGCATATACTGACTGTGGACGCTATTTAAAACATTTGTAACACCATTTATCTCCCAACTCGTCACAATCATGCACCTTATTCTATGTTATTGTGTAATAACTGTACTGTAAATATTTAAATACTTTTTCTTAGATCATTTTTTCTTTTCTATTCCAGTTATTTTACTTTATACTTTAGTTCATTTGTACCTATTATATTACACACACCGAGACCTGAGTAACTGCATTTCGTTCTATCATGTACTTGGTTGAATGACAATAAAAGTGAGTCAGAGTCTGTTGCAATAACTACAATAAATGTGGATGAAATTAAACATAATTTTGGCCATAGGGTGTATATATGTTGTCTACACTATTGTTTTAACAAATGAATGAATAAACCTACCACACAGTTCTTTTGATTTGGCCTCTATTTCCTCCAATAATGTTTCAGGCGTAGATGACAGCTTCTCCCCATCACCATTGTAGTACTCCAAAAACTTTTTATAATCAGGATCTATGTATAGCAAAATCTCATTAGCGACTACTGAATCCAGCATGTCTTTTCATTCAACTCTGATCTCTCACCTTCATCGATTGTTCCAATTTTAGCATCCCTTTTCTTACTTTTCTTCTTAGCGACCTTTTGAAATGGTGCAAACTCAACAATTGCAGGATACTCTTGTCCTAAAAAGAGCAACATTGTGTTGATTAAACATGGCGGCACATTAAACTGGAAAAGACAGCACATGCAGTGATATATACACAGACATGTAATTACCTCGATTATCAATGAAGACATATCCATCGAAACGGTCTCTGAATAGAATGATGTCATCCTGATTCTTGAAATTAAGATATGCTCTTGCAAATAGGTGCGGATAGAGGCTGTAAAGTCACAATAATCTAATGAACTCTCGTATGAATAAATTGGGTCTCTTGAACGTGCAGTGTTTAAACAGAAAAATAAATAAATCGCACACCTTGTGTCACTTGAGAAAAACTCGAGATAATCCACTTCTGGTAGAGGCTGTAACTGCTCTTCCAATTCTTCTTTAGTTAGACTTGGAGGGAGCCGTCGGATGACAATCTGTTAAATATGAAAGTAATGTTTTAACATGGCTGTGTGACAAGATTACTACACTTAAATATTTTTATGCTTGGATGTTCATTGTTGCACTGTTAATATATTTCCCAATACCCTGAATTATGGTGGTAGGGATGGTGGTAGCCTAGTGGGTAGAGCTTTGGACTATCAACCAGAGATTGGGGGTTCAAATCCCGGCTCTGCTAG
>JAYDZG010000004.1:7115301-7127543 GCA_034509265.1 Microcambeva bendego
TGGCCATTTCATGGTTCTGCTGTAAACTTGACAGTAAACTTTTTCCAGGAAATTGTGGTATTTACAATGTTATGATAAAGTTTCAGGCCTTGCACAATACGGTCCATGCAAAACCATTATTGGATTGTTGCAGTTGTGTTAATGAGTTCTGTTTCACCTCTTGAAGCAACGTTATGGCAACATAGTTGTGTTTGCTGGTCTGTGCGTGTACAGAATAACCTGCAAACACAGTGGCCATCGCTTTTGCCAAAAGCGCTTCTTGGACATTTGAGGGGGATGAGAAAAAAAGAAAAGAAAGAAAAGCTCCCCCACCTTCTATCCCACCCACACTTTCTCTCTTTCGTACAGAGCTCATTTACTAGGATGCTGCTGGTACACTAGCAGGAGCTTCTTTCTCCGTGTGCGCGTAAAACTTCATGAAATCAAAGATTTAACCAAATTATTGTGCTGCGCACTTCAATGCGTCGTTTCGGTTTTCAGCGCACAAGGAAAACATTTGGGTACATCGTTTATTTTTAAATCCAAGAAGATTTTTCCCCAATTAAAATAAGTTTATTTTTTCCTTTTTGTTTTTTTTTCTTGGCTGACTTAATACACTATTTTCGGCTGAGGTGCATATTACTAAGTTGCGCTCTTTTTTTTTTATTGTGCAGGTTGTAGCTTTTCACTTCTCTTCAGTTTTCGTCTCGCCAAACTACATTTCGGCGGAATAAACTTGGCGTAAAGCGGCTTGATCCTCTCGTGTATGTGATTGGTTTAACAAGTGCCTTTGTTCTCCAGCGAAGCCAACAGCATGGAGGCTGAAAAACGCGCAGGAGGAGCTGAAGACCTGCAGCTCGAACCCTCAGTGCGCAAACCGGTAAGCGAACCATTATTTAAATCCCGGTCGTGCTAATAAATGTGACTGCGCAGATATTATAAACTGCACGGTAGTATGTCTCACTAACTTCTACAATCTACAATGTACTGACGTTTTTAATCAAACATAATTAGATTAATTTAGCCCTCCTTGACATCCTCATCTTTTTCAGTCAGCTTGAAAAAGAACAATATTTTTATTATAATGGTGATGTGTTTTAAACCCTAATTTACACTTTAATATTTACACTTGTCTTTAGGGTCTCATAGACCTTGTGCTGTATAGGGTATTGAGACTACAGTTTATGTAATATAACACCCCCAGAACATGATCAGTTACTTATCAAATGTCCTAAATAATCTCATTCGATGTTAAATTGAGCCTGAAACAATTAGCTTGTAGATCCAACCCAAAGAAGTTATAGTTAGGAAGCATGTGGAACAAGAAAAAGATGGTGAACCAAATTTAGTATGAAATGTTTGGTAACTATTTCTGTAGCTTTTACTGCTTTCTAGTATAGACCCCCAAATTACACATTAATCAACAGTAGCTTAAAACAAAAACCCTGCTCTTAATAATGGAGGATTTCCTTTGAATGGGTACAATGCCCCTGCTGTATCTTTGCCATGTTGGGGCATAAAGCAATAGCAGTCATGATTTATTTTTATAATTAAGCTTAATCCAGTTTCAGTTGATTTATACTAGGGTACTTTTTTGTAAATTGTTTGCTTATTGTTTATTTGAAGCTACTGTCTCTATAGTTACCGTCTCTATAAGTTATCCCAGATACCACAGGTCACTCTTTTTAGACGATAAGGCCAGTGAGAAAATCAAAGTTTAAGAACAAAGCCGCTCCATAGGGGTTTGAACCTCCTTAGCAGTGGTCAGCTGATATCTCAGTGTGTGTCAAGACTTAGCACTGAGAACGAGTGTGCTAAACACATCTGCCTAGTGAGTGACCCTGCTCTCTTTTGCAGCTGGTGGACATTAACCCTTTCACCCTCCCATCAAGGGTCACTAGGGTTAGCAGGCCCTGCTTCTCTGTCCTCAGTTCATACAAACTAGACCAGAAGTGTGAATGAAACTTTCACACCATGGAAAATGTGCCAGCCTTTCACTCTATTCCAAAGTCTTAAAGAGTCACAGGACTAGACAGAAACATGCTTTGAACTTGGTTTCGGCTATCATAATGACTGTACAGTTTGATTTGTGCAAACATTTTTTCTCTTCATTTCTTCATTAGCGTGCTGGGTCTTTGCACAAACACTGCCATGAGCTGGCAGAAGCCTTGCAGGTTGAGCAAGAAGGGCTGGTGGAGCACCAGCCTCTGGAACAGGACGACTTCAACTTTGAGAGATGGAAGCCCAAGCCAATGCCCAAAAGAACACTGCACGAAAAGATAGACGACCTGAAAACATACCTGTGGAACCCAGAGACCAAGGAGTTCATGGGGCGTTCAGGAAAGAGCTGGAGTGAGTAGCATGTAAACTAGCGAGCTGTTCTTTTAATTCGGCTGACAAGCAAGGCAAACGAGTCCAAAGCTTATTGTTTTTGCTTTGTATTTTTAGTTCTTGCATTGGCTTTTGGGTCAGGATGAGGCAAGAGGGGGCTTTGATCTGTGCTTCTCTTGTCCAAGCCACTGAGCTCTTCACTCAAAAGCAAGTGCATGTGTGTGTCCATGTGTCACTGTGTGGTTCTAAACTAAGTGTTTAGATAGGTGCAGAGATAGCTTGGAGAAATCTGGACAAAAACAGACTGCCTGGGGAATGGTTCACAGCAGGAGCTTGACTGTCGCGGTCCATTCGCTGGCTAGGAATTGCATTCCAATACCCAAAACTCCATTCCAACTCCAGACCAATTCAAATCTGCTCTCATGTCCCTAGAGTACCGAAGCTTTCTATTACTGCTCGTCGAGTGTGTTCTAACGAACAAACTATCAAAAAGAGTAATGCTGACTTTCTTGGCAAGAGCCGCTTCCTGTGGAGGATTGCCCAGACAGTGACGGTGGTACGACAGATCTGTTCCGTCATTCAGCTTATCGAATCCCTTCTGGTTTGGTGTTTCAAATAACATGACATTCTCACAGATAAATTCTAGCAGCACATTATCGCTTGTGTAAATAGCAATCAATTCATATAAAGAATATTGTTTCCTTGGTAATAGTGTTCAGGGGCAGATAAAATGGACTGGTTTGGCAAGCCTCATGAGCAGTAGAGGGCCCCCCCAGACTATGATGTGAATCATGTAAAGAAGTGTTTAGAGGCCACATAATGCCAGAGTGGGGTGCTTGTGTTACTTGGAGCCGTTGGTGGCTCTGGACGGTGGCTAAAGAGCGTCGCCCTGAAGGCAACCGGAGGTTCAATGTGTTTCTAAGTAGAAGAGGACAGCTGGGAGAATTCTCACTGTGTTGAAACAGAAAGGCCTTTGTGGTTGAAGGCTGGCTGTGGCATATAAACTGCAGGCACAGCAAAAGCCAGTTTAAGTCTCTCTGATCTGACTAAGACTGTTGATAAAAAAAGTCTAAAGACATTTTTGCTGTGTAATCAAATGTGCTGGCATGAAAAAAGTAGGCTTATATATTGTGAATCTATACAGGCTTGGGACTGGCACTAAAATGCACTGGTTTGTGCATCCTAAGGGCTAGGATGGTCGCCAGCCATCGATGGCTATCGCGAGTTCTTTTTGATGGCACTTGGGTGCCTCCTCTAAGATGCATATTCAGCTAAATATTTGTTTGATCCCATCTATTTAAGCACCTGTTTACTCACTTCATCCTCTTAGGGGAAATCTCAGTCGCTAGTTTACCTTCTGAAGGGAACAGACCCTAAAACCCAAATAAAACGCAAGAGATGTGAAAAACATGGCCAACCCCTCACAGAGAGTTATCTAGGGTTAGACACCTATATTTGTATATATGACAAATAAAATCATTCTTTTCCTCATAAATAAGCATTTGTGTGACCTATCCAGACATTCAAATCCAAATCTGGTGCTAATGGTAATAAATTACCAGCCAATGTTCAGCCAGGACAGAAGAGAAAGGTGTTGTAACATGTAGTGTGGGTGCTACATAGCATTACCAGTATTTGAATCTGACCACTCACCATGTCAGGAGGGGGGGTTGGACTTATCCCATATTTCTGGTTACCCCTAGACTCACTTTAACCTCAATAAAAAAAAATGTCAACGAGGTTTCATTGAGGAGTAAATAACTTAGGAAACTAATCTAAATGCAGCACTGAATGTTTTTTCTCTTTTTGTTTTTCAGGCCTCATTCTTTTTTTCTACTCAGCGTTGTACATTTTCCTGGCAGCCATGTTTGCAGGCTGTATGTGCTGTCTAATGTGGTCCATTAGTCCCTACACCCCAACTTACAACGACCGGGTGATGCCTCCAGGTAAGACCAGATTTCAAACATCATGTACTTTTTAACTCTGTTGAGTAGTTAATCAGTTTGCAGCAGTTGGCAAGGTATGATCATTATTTCATGTAAAAAGTCCAACACCTCCTATACACAGACCAGGCATAACATTACAACCACTGACTTGTGGTAAGTAAATAAGATGGATTATTCTTCATATCAAATTTGTTGTTCAAAGCAGGGAAAATGGCAAATTATAATGGCTAGGCGTTTGGTGTAACACCATCAAACCTGTAGCTCTTGTGAGGTTTTTCCCAGTGTGCACTGGTAAGTATCTATAAAAAGTGCTTAAAGGTAGGAACAGTGGTAGGCACTGGGGAGTGAAGGCTGGTCCGTGTGGTCCAATCCTACTGTAGCTAAAAATGTTAAAGAAGTCAATGTTGGTTTTGATATAAAGGTGACAGAATACACAGAGCATCACAGTCGCTGGGCTGGGGAACCAACACAATATTAGGAAGGTGCTCACAATGTTATGCTTGATTGCCTTTGTGTGACTAAACAATTATAAAAAAAATATAATACAAATTTATGATTGAGCTCTAAATGTTGTACTCTATAGCATCAATGTTTTAAATCCTTATTTTGAAGTATTGCACCTTTTAAAAAGCTATTTTACTCTATTTTCATGTTTTAATTTCACAATCTTTTAATTGTATGTATATTAGCAATAAGCCTTTCTGAGGTTCTAGATCTCAGGAATGTTTTAATGCTTTTAAATGTTGTAATGCTTTTAGTTTTCCTCATGTAAAGCACTGTACACTGTATGAAAGGTTCTATACAAATAAACTAGCCATGCATTGTCTTGCCTTTAGCCATTTGGTTGTACTGATGCTTCAGTAGAAACAGATGACTCCTTGACTGTTGATCAGGTTGTAGTGTGATCCAACAAAGCTGGCCAAAATTTGGGCTAAATTAGATAAGCAGTCAAATTTAGTGAGCTGGTTCATTTTCAGAAGGGATACACTAGAGGTTAAGTTTTTAATGTGTTAATAAAGTATGTATATTTTTTTCTCAAACTGGCAGGTATGACAATGGCACCACGTGTAGATGTTGTTCATGGGCTTGAGATTGTCTTCAACGCTTCTGACCGCCACTCGTGGATTAAATATGTAAAGTCATTACAGGCTCAGCTTAAACGTAAGTACTGTCTCGTATGGTTTTCTTTCTTTCTTAAGTGAACATATTCAGATGTTTCTGGGCCAGCTCCGCTCAAGCACACAGTAACAAAAACAAAAGAGAATTCTCTTTTTGTACCCAGAGCACAACCACACTGTGCAGCCCGGGCCCCACTTTTGTTCAGTTTCTTTAGACTGTGAGGAGAGTTAGGGTGTGCAGGCATTGTGTGGTTAATTTAAGTTCTCTCTCTCTCTCTTTCACTTCACATGCTGTTCTGCTCCAGCCTACAACGATGCAACTCAAGAGAAGCGCAATATCGCATGCAAGCAGGATGAATACTTCATGCAGGATGACCTGGAGGAGAGCGCAGAACGAAAAGCCTGTCAGTTTAAAAGGTCCATGTTGGGGCCGTGCTCGGGCTTGGAGCATAAAGACTTCGGTTACTCTGAAAAAAAGCCCTGCATCCTTCTCAAAATGAACCGGGTGAGCTCAGAAGTTATGACAACAGAAAATGGTTTAAACTATGTGGACACACCTTTTAACTAGTTCCCCATTTAAGTGTATAAAATATATTATAAATAAGTCTGGCAACAGCTCCATTTCAGTGCTTATGGTTTTGGAACGGTATGCTTTAAGCTGTATGTTTCAGAGAATGCCCTTTACATTGTCAAAATTAATAAATAAATTAAAAAACATAAAATAAATATTATTAATATCATCATGGTTTATTATTAGAATGATCATGAACTTTGTCTGAATAATAAAAAAACATTAATAATATCATTTAAATTATTAAATAATATGTTATTACTAAGATAATAATAAAAAAATCATTTCAAAAATAAAAATTAGAAAATATGAATATTAATATGAATAATATTCTATTCTGTTATTACCATTGCCAATATATAAATTAATATCAATCATGTTACTAAGATTATCATGAATCAAATAAATTATAGACAAAAATAAATAATACAATACAACTATTATTATTCATATAAATAATATTCTGTTAATAATATTATCATTAATATTGTTAATTTTTTTTTATATAAAATTAAATTAATTTAATTTAATTTATATTAAAAGTATGAATGTTTTAATACTAATATTATCATTAACCCTGTCCAAATCAATTACTAACAAATAAAGTAGATTAAAATAATATAATTATCATTAACATGAATAAAGTTTTCACTGAACTATTAGGGGTATTAGGGTTAATATTATTGTAGGGGTATTGGGGTGTATTTAAATAATAATATATATTATAAAGCTCCATCTAGTGGGCAAAAGCCCCTTTTAAAAAAGTGGAACTTTTCACTTTGAGCCATGGTAGAAACTTCATGTCTTCTGACATCAGTGAGTCTTGGCCGCCCAACAGCATGTCGGCAGTTTGCACTAAATCTACCTACAGCCCCAACATTAAATATATCCCAGAACTGTTTTTAATAATAGGTGTACCCATCAATTGTTATAAATATATAACATAAGACCAAACAGATCAGGGTTGGGTAGGGGTGCTGGAGCCTATCCTCACTCTTCAACAAGCACAATGCACATGATGACACCCTGGACTGGGCGCTGGTCCATCGAACGTATCTACAGGACAATTCAGTGTCTCTAATCAACCTGGTAGCATGTCTTTGGGCTGTGGGAGGAAACCGGAGTACCCGGAGGAAACCCACACGGACACGGTGAGAACAGGGATCGAACCCAGGACCTTTTTGCTGTGAGGCGACAGTGCTACTCACTAAGCCACCGTGCCATCTGGCCCAAAAAATGAATTGTATTTGTTAATAATTTACATTTATATTATACTCATAACACATAGAGGCATGTCTCTCTCAATATACATATGGCTTTGCATAACGTTAGGAAAGTCCTGTTTTAGGATGTTGTCCCCCTGATGTTTAAAGTATGTATGGAGTATGATTTAAATCTTTTTCTTACTCTTTACTGTTTTTTTCCTGTAGATTCTTGGCTATTTGCCTGGACAGGGGACTCCAGTCAACGTGACATGCGCTGTTAAAGTAAGTTCTCTGATGATGATGAAGGTATTCTGATGATGACAACAGTGAGACAGTTTTCTGAAATGCATTAAGAACACATTGCTTTAAAATAGATATGTACTACTATTAAAGTTTAAAGTCTTTTTCACTGTCTGTGCAGAAAGGGATGGGTGAAGAACTTGGAGTAGTTGAATTTTTTCCCAAAAACATTTTCAACTTGATGTATTATCCTTACTATGGAAAGCGTAGGCATGTAAGTATAGTTGTTTATTACTTATTATACATTCATTACATGTGATAAGCATTTCCTCTAATTCATGATGTGCCAAAGTGATTTTATATGCAAATGTATATTTTGGTTGAAGGTGGCAGGAGTAGAAGTTGGTCATGTCTTAGAAAACTCTTAGTCTGCTGTTCTCACAAAGAAGCTTTAAGGGGAAGATTTTCATGTGATGATGATGTGAAAGCAGCAGTGCATCACACCCAACCAAAAGTATTTTCTGATGCTATTATAATGGCACAATGCATGGAAAAATGTATTGCAAAGGGCTATGTAGAAATGTAGAACCCTCGTAAAATGTCTTCTTTCCCTTTTTAAATAATAAATTTCGTCATAGTATTTCAACATTTCAAGTTTTGCTTGGAAATGTAGTGAGATAAATAATAAAAAAGATTGACAACACATAGCTAATAATCTAATCCAGTAGTCCCCACAAAAAAAAAAAATTAGAGATGGCTATGTCGAGAACACTATTTTTTTAAGTGTTGTCTCCAATTACCACTAGGTGGCAGCAGCATCTCGTTGCTTTGAAGAAAAAAACAACAACAAACCTTTGTGAAATTTAAACTTATATGAAACCAGACTAAGAGTGACTAAGAGCTTAACTCTTTAACAATGCTTCTGTATACGTATACAGGTGAACTACACTTCGCCTCTGGTGGCAGTTCGCTTCCCCAGCATCCAGGTCGACACTCATCTACAAGTGCAATGTAAGCTAAACGGCAAGGGCATCATCAACGATTCACCGACCGACCGCTTCCTCGGCAGCGTGTCCTTCTCTCTACAAGTCGGCGAGTAGTGTGGGAGCAGGAACGCAGTCGAGATACACTTAAACTTCTCAGCGTATGTTATGGTTCAAATAGTCCAACGTACCATTAGGCATCTATCCAATTCCCCCGCCACTGCGCTCTTCACTTCACTTTCACTTCACTTGCGTTTAGTACATACACTGAAACGAAATCCCCTACTAGTCTAGCGTAGAAAAATCCATAGAGGAGCAACATAGCAGAATGTATTATATTTGAGTAATTCTATTTTCATTTCATTGTGCATTAATATTGTCACAGGTTTTTGAGCCAGACTTGTTCAAACGTAGATGTGTATATTGAACAGGATGGGCGGCCAGGCTCGGGCTTTGGGTCATTTTACTATAAACAATGAACCTGTCTATATCTAAAGTGATATTTTTCTTTTGTACAAATCAGCAAGAATTATTTCACCAAAGAAAAATGGTGTAATAATTGTTTACTACAATCATTTTACTCTTATCAATGACTATGAATGAAACATGAGGCGAAAAGATTACGATTTTACTAGGGTTGTAAGGATGCACCACAAGATTCAAGATTCCATGTAAAACAGAGGGCACTGGCACTATACACCTCGCCTGGTTGATGTCACTGGCACTTTAGTCTTGGTTGCCAGGTTCGGAGTTTTCCAGCCAAATTGGTCTTAATTCAAAATAATAAGTGGTCCTCAACTGCAGGTCCTTTATTACTGGGTCACGCATAAAGAATAAATAATTAGAAATCGCTACATAAGCAATGAAATCACGACTTTTTATGGGTGCTATTGTTTCCAATCATCACTATTTCAGAGCCGTGAGTGTGAGTAGTAATGTTATTCCATCTTCCAGCTAGTGCCGTTCCGTGAAATGAAAGCTTATATGAAACCGCTCTGCTTCATCAGCTTTTCATCAGAAACAATAGCATAAACAGTTGAACGATGATAATCATAAAAGATAATCACAAATACAGTATTTCATTCATTTTATTGAGAGAAATAATAAACGTTAACTTTGTAACTCAATTCGTAAAGAATCCTAACGTGAAACGCCGTATCGGGAATCGCATTGCATCGTGGGTAGAGATCTTTACATCCTTAGAATTTACACAATATTGAAATACTGGTAACAACATTTGAAGAGGAACCAACGTGATATGCACAAATAACCCCAAAATACAATGTGATCGCATAAAATGCCTTTGTACAATCAGTTACCATAACTCGCTCACGAATCCTGCCACTACTGAACAAGTATTGAAATTGAATTGGCCCTTATTTGCAATTATTAGTATCCAATCATTTTTTGTCTTCTAACAAATAGTTTCATGAATTTAATGAATGATTTCTTTGCATCAGGAACTAGATTCTCTTGTGTTTATTAGACTACTAAATATTTTGTTCAGAGACAAATATGTTTTGCTGAGCCGTAAAACTGAAGTTACTTTTAACTATAAAGAAAGAAAAACCATACTTTCTTGTTCAGAGTCCGACCTCTCCATGAATAGTAAATGTTTTATGCACCATCGCCATACAATCATGATCCCACATCCGGAGGCAAATTGATTTTAAATATACTGTAGGGTGTGAAACACTGCTCGGTTCTCTGTGAGAAGGATTTCAACAGTATTATTTATTAATTGTATTTGCATCGATGACATGGTACAGTTACTTATTAACCATGAAGACAGTGAATGTTGCGATGTGTGGAACTGTGGACCATTGTTCCGGCTCATGTTTTTCAAAGCACTCCTAATGTTCTAGACATAAACAATAAAGATGGATCAGGATTAACAAAATAATCATGTGTGTCTGAATGATTGTGTCTTTCAAAGCCGGATGCCCTTCCTGGCATAACCTTCCATATTTATTCGGGTTTGTGACCGGCACTACAATGCACTGCTTTATGGATCTTAGTAGCAGGCTACCTATAGGACAATTCAGTGTCTAGTTAACCTGGCTTCATGTTTTTGGACTGTAGGAGGAAACTTGCTCAAATCTACTTGCTAGGAGGCAGTGCTACCCACCGAGCCACTAATAACACTGATACTTCAATTCACTGCCTTAAATTGCAATTTTGACTCATATATTGTTGCTTTAATTCTACACTAAAGCCTGGCAGGGGGCTAAGTGACCTATCTTTGTGGAGTTTGATATACAATTTGATATACAAGCTCGTGAACTGATGAACCTTGTGTAATGAGTAAATTCATGAATGTTACCTCACTGTAAAAGATGACGTTAACATCCTAATAAATAGAACCAAAGATTCTACAATATATACCAAAACAAAGCAGCTGATGCCTTTGTCTATATTTATATTTACTATTTTGTATTTGGCACGATTCCTCGGTGGGTGGCCTACGTGTGGGTTTCCTCCGGGTGCTCCGGTTTCCTTTCAAAGTCCAAAAACATGCCACTAGGTGTGGAGACACTGAATAGTCCAATAGGTATCTAGCCTCTACGATGCATACACCAGTGCATGTTGGGGTCAGTGCCAAGCCCAGATAAATAAGGAGGGTTGTGTCAGGAAGGGCATGCGGCGTCAAAACTACACCTGCGTTGGTGACCTAACGAGAGTAACAGTAAGAAGAAGTAGAAGATTTACCATTCTGTATTTGATTCTAAATTTGAATTGTGTTACGCTTTATGCTATACGCTTCACTGGCAAGTGAAAAGAAGCAGTTGGCAGCTGCACACTCGTCAGATGGGCTCCTCGGTCTGGGTGGCGGTGGTGCAGGAGGCAGAAATTAGAAACATCTGAAGACGAGTGGAAAAATGGCCCCACAAGCATATGATCATTTCAATAGTATAATATTTAATAGAGATCTTAGAGTAGGTGCAAATGTTAACGGCACAAAATCCACTCACCTTTGGTTTAATGATTGTAAAAGTTATGTTTTATTTTAAAAGCTTTCCAGCTCAGACAAACCAGCACGGATGAACCCAAGCAGTAATACCGACCACACTACACTGTGATACAAAAACATTTTATTGAAATCTCAGTGCAACAGGCAAATTCCATCATGATTCCTTGACGGACAAAACTTGTGAAATCATTAAACAATAACTTGATCACAACCTGTAATTTCTGTTCATTAAGTGCTTTGACTGATGTACTTGCACAAATATTCCTTTGCTAAATGGGACGTGCTTGGTAACTTGGAAAAAATATATGAAATACAAATTGCTGTCGGAGCCAAAAGAACTTTAGAGAACAGGAGAGCTATTAGAGCGTTTTTAAGAAGAATGGGTTTCAAACTGGAGCACATTTATACTTTCCAGTCACATCATTATGCCAGTACTACCCTGGCCACCTAATTTTCCAAACCCGAACCCAAGTGAGTGATCATGTGTACGTTCAATGGATCCTCCCAGATGCAACATGCAGCAGGTCTGGGATGCACCAGTCGGCATGGCTTCAGATACCTGTGACAACCTACCAGGACCTTATTGGGTCTACCTGTGCTGCACACAGAGGTTACTCTGGATATTAGCTGGTGGTCGTGATACTGTGACTCGACAGTGAAGAGCAAAGTCTTAAATATGAATTCCAAAAGTAGTACATGGCACGTGAGATTAAAAATCTAAAATCATGCATTAACATTAAGTGCAATGCCAGTGTTTTTTCGATAGTCTCTGATTTACGAAGTGACGGTCAGCATTGTTGAAGCAGCTTGGCATGCTGCCCGGTCCGAATGAAAAGAATCGTCAGGTACTTTGAAACAGGCAGCAAAGAAGTCAAGATTTCACAGAAGCAGAAAGTAA
>JAYDZG010000004.1:7234739-7248188 GCA_034509265.1 Microcambeva bendego
ATTGCAACCACACTTCCCCAAGTTACACAACATGTAAACACATACATCAACTATTAATGGCACATTCACTCATTTCCCAGGAAAAGGCTCATTTTGTGGTCTATGCCATGATTTTCATTGCTGTGAACAATGTAGGGCCTAACTTATGTGCTATGTATAATCATTGACTCACTCTACCCTATCTATCAATTGAAAAATACCTCCATAGAACCCCAACTGCCCAGATGATGTTTGGGTTGTATTCACAATGTAAATGCTACTAACATAGTAATAACATTGTAGTGTATGTTCTTCTGGGTGCAAATGTATCAGTTACAGCATTCATTAACTTATTTAACTCGATACTGGGACATGTAGCTTGTTAGCACTCATTGCAGTGTGAAGTTAATGGTTCTCTTTTTTCAGTGGACACTTTTTGGATCATAGCATTTGCAGTGTTTTGAAGTGGTTCAACCACATTGCTGAACCTGACCGATTCCAGAACACCACGCAATAAATGCAAACCATCAGACTAGTAATAAGGTCACTGGATAAAGCCCTTGTGCAAGGCTCTCAACATTTAATTGCTCAGAGTATATACTGTAGCTGCAATGTAAGTCCCTTTGGATAGTCCGTTTTGGGGTGATGAGATTTGCTAAATGCAAAAAAAAGTGAATAACATATAATAACAGAAATAACATATGTTCAGTCCAGATAAATAAGGTAGAGAAGCTTTAACAAAATGTCCAGAGCAACAGTTGACTACAATTCTAAATCTGTATAGTAAAAGTACCGTGAGTGTCATTATTTAAGCATCTTATGACTGCTGATTTTACACGGAACCTAGATCAGGTTCTACGCTTGACTAAATTAAAAACTGATGGTTTCTAGACTAAGGATTGAAATAGATCAGTGGTTTACACATGACTGATAAAATCAAACACATTTTTGTTTGTTTTATCCACACAGAGAGCCAAACCTCCCTATCAGAATGCCTTTATGTATCGCATATACACATACAGGTGTAAAATACTAAAAATGATTTCTTCTCACATCACAGCTTGTTTGGAAGTTGGAGTTAGAGTGCAGGATCAGGAGCTGAGAGGGTTAAAGGCTTCACTAAAAGGCTCTACACAGGCTGCAGTGGGATCTGAACTACCACTGTCACATTCATATGACTATATTATATGATTATTTATTTGACGATTTGTTATGCAGCAACATTGCTCCTCTTGACCTTTATTTCCAAAATGTATCAACGAGTGATATGACTTTAATGGATGCTTAATTTCAAATCCCTATAGAAACTCGTATTATTACTTACAACACAAGAAATAGGCTAGGTCATGTAAGAACGTTCATTCGCTCTCCATTTTAGGTGTTGATGTCTGTCTAAAATGTTCAGATTTAATTTATTGGCATATAAGAATGAATTCTCTACTACTGTTTATACTTTCTACTATATACTTTACTGTGTATTTGCAGTTCTTGTTACTGCTTGGTAACACTAACTGTATTTTATACAGTGCCTTGGAAAAGTATTCACCCCCCCCCATCCACCTTCTTGACATTTTTCATGTTTGTTACATCACATGTTGTGACAATAAAAGGGATTTAGTTTTTTTAGCAATATTTTGATGACAAATGATCCAATATTGGATGCAGTACCTATGGTTGATTTGTAATTGTATTAAGCTTCCACAAAATATTTAAGCAACCTCCCCTACAGGCTTAGTTTCATGCTATGGCTCTGGAGCCCTTTTTACTCACTTTGAAATGTTGGCTCTGATATCATTATTGCTAGGAAACAGATTCTTGCAACTCATTGTGTGAAATATTCCTCATGACTTATGACAACATCTTTGACCATGAAATCTAGTATGATGAGTTAGATACAGTGAGAACTATTGTCTAAACAACTGATGGTTGGGGCTTGAACCAGCCACCGTTGGATTACTACTACAGTATTGTAACCACCAGACCTCAGCTGTACCTTAATACATATCCATTTTTCATTTTCATTAATCACTATACATTTTTAAGTAACTAAATACAAAACTTGGCATAAATTGTAGTTTAATGTGCAGCTATACAAAATTCTCACCGGATAATCAAAAGGAACATCAGGATTAACTGCAGGTGAAGAAGGTTTGGGCTTCATGAAGTCTTTAAAACTACTGGATCTCTGAAGGGTCAGCTGTGGACACAGACACACATTATGTTCATTGTTGCATCCCTTATAGTTTACACAGTAATTTATCCATGGATGTCCCTTATTCACAAAGAAAGTAAAATGACAACAGTTTAAAAACAGCTATGACGTTATTAATCCATTAAAAAATGAAACACTCAGTATTTGGCCTTCTCTGCAACCTGCTTTAGCGATTTGAGGTGCTCCTGCTGCAGCACCATCAACTGAGCAAATATATATTTACATATATTACATGTGCAAAATAAACCACAACTTCCAGCAAATGTAAGTTTCTATCAAACGTGGGTCAAGGAAGGAACAGTGGTAAACCGTCGACAGGGTCATGGGCAGCCAAGGCTCATTGATACAGTTTGTAGCTCAAATTGCTGTTAATGATGGTTCTGATTAAAAGGAGTCAGAATACAATGTACAGCACAGTTGCAGGAGGGTGGTCATAATGTTACGCCTGATCGGCAGCCATTGTACACAAGAAAAGGATTTTTAGAATGCGTGTGTGTGTGTGTGAATACCTGTATATAAATAAACATGTATTAAATACTTCTCATCATGTTCGTTAATAAAAATAATTCCACCATACACAGAAATAGTTTATTGCATACGCAAATAAGTGCTCAACATTTTATATTTTAAATCCCTGTCATTTGAATACCTAGTAAGTTATCTATTTTTACTCTATTAATGCACAGAAGAGCAGAGATAGTCTGCATATTGTACGTGCCTGATTTAAATGTAACAACTTACACTGTAAGGTTAAGGCAGTGTTATGGTTTGGTGGTACTAGTTTGCAAAAGTTCTGCAAAAGTAGTGAAGAACTTCCTGTGCTTTGAAAAAGTGGCAAAAGATTGGGTGGAGACAAGTTGCCAAGAGTACCAAGGAAAGTATAACAAACATCTCTATTACAAAAGTACAGTAAACTGTATGATAACTAGTTTGTTTGTCTATAATATGGGCTACTGGAATCTTTATGTTTATTTACATACACTATATGGCCACCTGATCATGAGCTGAGCATATCATATAAAAACAAATGGTATTAAAATAGTATGACAGCCACGTGATTTTTTTTAGCTCTTCTGAGAAGGTCTGTCATAAGACTTTGAAGTATGACTAGTTAAATATGTGACCATTCAGTCAAAAGATCATTTGTGGGTTGGGCAGTGATGTTGGTCAAGAACGCTTGAAAATATGCTTCAATTCAACTCATGTTGAAACAGAAAAGGACCTTCACAAACTATACAATTGTCTAAAATGGCTTGGTATTTTAAAGCAGTAAGATTGAGGGGCCAACAAGGGATCTCACAGGCCGGTGGGGTCGGGATGATTTTAAATAGAATATCATTGCTCCTATTGCTCTTATAGCAATCTGTAATTATTTATGGTACTGGGGTTTAGCGTGCAGGGTCAGCCAACATACGGCTTCCCCGGAGCTGAGAGGTTCAAGGGACTTGCTCAAGAGCCCAACTCTGGCTGTATGGCAGAGCTGAGATTCCAAATAAGTAATTTGATGTGGTCAGAAGAAGTTGCTGTGGTTCCTAAATGCTTCCAGTTTTCAGTAATATTGAAGAAATATTGTTATCATGTTGCAATAGTGAAATCCTGCATGACTGGGTGCTTGGTTTGTTTTTTATGCATTCTCCTTTTTTCTCCTACATTTGCACAGTCCCACAGTGCCTACATTTTGATGAATTTATGGCTGAGACCAGTATTTGAGTACAGAGGGTCATGCTATTACAGGCACCTGAATAGTAACCCAAGATCTCACCAGACTTTCTGTCTGGTAAAGGCCGCTCTGGGGCACCCAACTAAACAATGTCAAAGCTGAGTTTTTAACTTGCAGAGTTTAGAATTTCAACACTGCTTCACAAGTTTTTAGCTGCTTTTCACTTTTTGACTAACCGATTGCTAAATGAATGGCTTTAAGACACTTGTACTTGTTGGTATAACCTAGTATTGATTCTTTCATTTTTATTACTGAAAAACAAACATTTTAATTCAGACCAGGCTGTTCATCACTACTCACTTACATCTTATGAACCTGAATGCTAATGCCCCGGCATTTTGCAGTGGTGATGATGTTATACTGTTATACTGCATTGCTAATTTTATACCACAAACTTCTTTAACATTTTGAATTTAAAAAGTCAGACTACAATAATTTCTTGCACAATATTGGAGAGTTTTTCAAATTTTTCACATATGTATTGTGGTTCATCAGCTTCTGCTGCTAGTGTTTCCTTATTAGTTTAGTATTTTTAACATTTCTCATTTTGGAGGGAAGCATTTTTCCAGTTGAGAATATCAAGCTCCTCTTTAATGTTACTTGTTCACATCACATAGCAGTGGATTAGTTCGGAGTGCCCTGATAGTGTACATAGAGTTGATCAAGCTGTGATCTCTGCCTTACTTAACCGCTTAACCAAATCACCATCGAGTCATTGCTCTCTCAGATTTTTCAGTGCACTTTGGATGATCTATCTAATCTATCTACTCTTCCTACCTACCTGACTAACTCAAAAAGAAAACCAAGTCCACTGCTACATTATTAAAAAAACACAGCACTTGAATCTGCTAGATTCTGAATAAGAAGAAAGGTACTGGGCTGGTAATCCGAAGGTCACTGTTTAAAGCCTCATCAATGCCAAGTTGCCACTATTGGGCCCCTGAGCAAGGCCCTTAACCGCGAATTAGCGGGGGTTCACTGTATTCAAAACAAAACCACAGAAAGTAGCATGTCAAAGGACTTCCTCTTTAGCTAGCATGGTAAGTGTTAGGTATATTTATACTTCCTGCCAACAGTACAGAAGTGTAAGGTTTTAGAAACAGGCATAAAGGTTTGAACCATGCATCCGGATACATTAACAATAGTATTGTTTTTGGTGTGTGAAAAAAACCTTTATTTTTTATATATATTTTATTATTAGAAGCTTTTAGTTAGCGTGAGCACACACATGTAAAGTGCATTTATTCTCAAGTAAATGTTTTTTAAAGCAATATATCTTCAGCTCAATAGAAACACAAAGAACTCCGAAGTGTATACTTTTTTTGCCTATGCTGTTTCTCAAGATAAGAAAAAAAATCACCACAAGGCTTTGTCAGTTGGCTATCAGGGTTTCTGTTTGAAACTTGTGGTTATAAATGCAAAACAAGAATCCTGTAACAAAACGGGTTAGTAGTGCTTAGTGTAGGAGGTGCAGATTCTTTGTAAATGAAACAGATCAGACCAGAACACGTTCTAAGCGCAGATTTATCGCTTTGAGTAATTTTCAAAAAACCTCATAAGAGGCCGACTGACGCTTAGCAGGTAGGAATAAATTAAGGATGTGCAATGACTGATTTTGTCTCTACAGGAAGTGTAGAGACAGCCATGCAATACAACCTGAACAACAAGACAATAAGTCCTGGTAGGTCAATAAATGCATTTTAAAAATGATCAGATTCGACCATGCTACACTTTTATAATGTTATTATACACTGTGGCTTTTGTATTAAAGAATTAATGTAAAGAAACCTGTAACAATGTATGAATACAAAACGTTTCTATAGACTGATGCGAAAATTAGTTAATTTGAATAGTTTGTGGGTCTCTTGTGCTCAATGGGTTCAAATGGATAGGTGTACCTTAATTACAGTTTGATATGATGTGAACTTCACATTGTTTCTCTCTTTTTTACAGAAGGACAAAGGTAAAGATATGCCAGCTGAAACATAACATTATGACGCCTAATAGGAGAAGTGAATGACACTGACAATAGAGCGAGTCTAACAAGGGCCAAAATGTGCTGGCTAGACGACTGGAACAGAGCATTGGCTTGACTTGCTTGATCATCAGACAAGCTACTGTAGCTCAAATTGCTGAAAAGTCAAAATAGACATTACATGAAAGTTTCATTGCTTTTTTTGGCAGCACATGGGGGGGGGAAATGTGGGGTTGGGGGACAACACAATATTAGGAATAATGTTGTTTATACCAGACTAGAGTTCACTTCAGAGTTTGCTCTCTGTCTGTTATAAAGGTTTAATAAACTTTCAATCTAGTATATGGACGAATTGCTTTCAATATGGTTCCGGAGGTCCACGGTTCAATTGTTAATTGAAATGTGTTCTAGTCTGATGAGGATGAATTGGCAGCACAAACTGCACACAGGGAAAGGACCGTCTCCCAGTTCAGGGTGTATTTTTTGCCCTACACCCAGCGTTTCTTGGTTTAACCAAATCAGCAATGATGCTGTCCCAAATAAAATGGTTTTGAAAATAAACGTCAACTTTAATGAATTCGTTAAGAATAATATTAATAAAAAAAAAACAGATACCTTAATGTTCAACATATGTATGCTTTCGTACACCTCTGACCTTATCCGTCATTATCTTCCTAAGATCACCTATAACAAAATAGCCTAAAGATACAAAATCTTACCTTCTTTTTCTGCACCTGACCCTGGTCCTTCTCCGAGGCATTTGAAGGTTTCCGCCGTAACATAATCGCTCAGAAGGCGTATTAACACAAATTCGATGTCCCGGTGTAAAACGTATTCTCGCCGGGCACCACACAATCTCACAGAAGCACACAGAGGAGGAAGGTTAAAAAAAGGTCCTTTTTCTTTCTGCTCTGCTGAGTGGTGAGGTCTGAATGAGAGGAAGTCACATGACTTGATAGGAACTTCTTTTTTCACAGGTTTGATTCAGTTGCACAAGTTGTTTATCTTATTTCACTTACTAAATTAATTTTACAGTACTTCAACCAGAGTTCTTATGTGACCTTTTGGATCAATTTGACAAAATCCTTAATGTTCTAGCTCTATATTCTGGAGTCTGTTAACCCCAATTTTACACTAAATTCAGGGTGATGCAAACGTAGTGCTGTGTAGTGGGCATGAAAGTCACAGGATGCAGACTGGGCATTCGCATGGCTATTTTGTTTTTTAAATTTTCTGGATTGCCACTAGGGATGTAATGATGCACCACACGACAGTGCACATGTACCACAATAATTGATGCAGAGAGCACCATACTGTCTACCATGCCGGGAATTAGATTTTCCAGACAAATGTATTCATAAGGATACTTTTATTTGTATGATTCTCAATTTTTTTTTTTACTCTGAACTGGAATGTGCAGCTTTGCTTTGCATAGTTTCCAAAACCTCAGAAATAAAAGGGCACTCATTATTTAGATAAATAAAAAGTAAATACAAATACAGTGTATTATTTTGAATATAAATAATAAAAAGAAACTTTGTTAAATTTTGCTTTTAATTATATTTTGTTTAAAAAAAAAAACAGGAAAAAATTCATATCTTGAACTCAGTACTTTGAATCGCATCACACTATGGGTAATCTGTCATTACATCCCTAATGGCCAAAGATTTACTCTTACTCTTATTGTGTATAATAAAACACACAGCCAATCCCGCTTTTGTGAGTGCCTTTGTATGGACCTACTATATATGTCATTCTGTGCATTAATGACCTGGTTTTAAAACTACACCTTTAACATGCTCACTAAGACACACTAAGACAAAGGTTAAACCCTAAAGCAAACCTGAACATGACTGGCCCATTACTAACAACAGAACCATTTTTATGAGACACATGCATTGTATTTGCTTCTTATAAAATATGAAGAATTTGAAAGCTTTTTCATGATTTACCTGAAGACAAAAAGCAGAACTACACGAACAGATTACTTAGAAAGTTCAACACGTGTTAATTGCAGCGCAATAGAAATGTACTACATTATTACTCCACTTACCAGCAAGAACACAAATATTTTATACACTCATTAACTAGTACGTGATAGCATGACACCTACTTCAAAACTGTAATTTGACTTTGTTACAGAAGTTTTTTGTTTTCCCTAATCAGCCTCATCCTGATTGTGGGAACAAAAGTATTACCTCATCCACCTCAACATCTCTTTTGGCTAAAAACTTCCTCTTTCTTCTTTATATATAATTGTCACACTTAAATGCTTCAGATTATCAAACAAATTTGAATATAACTTGAATATGAATAAAAACTGCAGTTTTTGAGGATGATTTCATTTATAAAGGGATGAAAGCCAAAAAAAAACCCTATGTGAAAAAGAAATTGCCCCCTAAACTCAATAACTGGTTGTGCCACCCAAAAACTGCAATCAAGCGTTTCTGATACCTGGCAATAAGTCTTTCACATCTCTGTGGAGGAATTTTGGCCCACTCTTCATTGCAGAATTGTTTTAATTCAGCCACATTGGAGGGTTTTCAAGCATGAATGGCCTGTTTAAGGTCATTCCACAGAATCAATCGGATTCAAGTCAGGCCTTTGACTAGGTCAGTGCAAAACCTTTATTTTGTCATTTTCTTTAGCCATTCAGACTTGCTGGTGTGCTAAGGATCATTGTCTAGCTGCAGGACTCAAGTGTACTTGAAATTAAGGTCATGAATTGATAGCCGGACATTCTCCTTCAGGATTTTTTGGTAGAGAGCAGAATTCATGGCTCCATCAATTACAGCAGTCGTCCAGGTTCTGAAGTTGCAAAGCAGCACCAGACCACCAGGTTTGACAGTCGGTTTGATATTCTTTTTCTGAAATGATGTTAGTTTTACGCCAATCAATTTTTGGCAAAGGTGAGTTAGGCCTTTGTGTTCTTTTTGTTCATCAGTGGTTTCATCTTGGAACTCTCCCATGGATGCCATTTTCTTCCCATGTCTCTTTCTTATTATTATCTTATTGTAGACTCATGAACACTGAGCTTAACTGAAACAAGGGAGGCCTGCACTGCATAGGTTCTTCTGTTTTTTTGTGACCGTCTCTTGGATGAGTCATGGATTAGTTCTTGGAGTAATTTTGGTAGGCCGACCACTCCTAGGAAGGTTCACCACTGTTCCATGTTTTCCCAATTTGTGCATGCACTGTGGTTTGCTGGAGTCCCAAAGTCTTAGAAATGGCTTTGTAACGTTTTCCAGATATATTTCAATGACTTGAGTTTCTTCAGATGGAGCTGGATATAATGAGTTGTTTTTCCATGAATTAAGGAATAAAATCTTTAATCATTTGGTATTTACTCAGGTTATCTTTGTCTGATATTTAAATTAGTTTGATAATATGAAAGTGAACTGGTGCTTTTAAAACTTTGCTAGACTCTGTATAAGGGAATTCTTGCTTGCATGCTTGGGACTGACAGTTTAACAAAACAATAAAAATCAATCTATGATGTTTTGAAGTGTAGAAATTTATATCCATCTATTAAACATGGCTGAAGTCTGGTGGGTCACCTGTTGAACAACTCTTTGGAAAGTCATATCAGATTGGTTGTTAAAAGCTAAAAGAAGTGCGCAGTGAAAGAGAGCTAGAAAGGAAGAACAAAACAAAGTGAAATGAAACAGCAGATAGCCTCAAAACCACATTTACACCTTCCTGCTGCAGCTCTCAGAAATGTTGCCAAGCAACCAAGATCTATACTGGTACGAGAGCTTTACATGTGGCACAGGAAGAACAATGGTAAAAACTACATAAGGCAGGGCGGGGCTGGTGGGATTATCCTCCCAAATAACTAGCCATTAAACAAGTGTAGCTTTTGGATATTTGTATTTTTTTATAAATTACTATAGTGATGGTTGAACATTTATCAGTCTGTCTAAAAATCACACATTTGTCAAACTAAAATGATTTTTGTACAAGCCACAGTAACATCAGTAACAACCAAAACAGGCACTGTAAATAATAATTACAAAATAATCAGTAGTAAATTATTTTCATCATCCGATTCATCAGTGATTCTCTTTGGATGAATTTTTCTTAAATTTTTGCCCATATATGTACAGTATACAATATACAGACAAGTATTGGGACATCCTGTGTGATATTTGAATTAATTGTATTCATTTCAGCCACAACAGTTATAAATGAATTATAAAAAGGAAATTGAATGATTTTAACTTTACAGCAACAGTCAATGAAAGTTTACAGTAAACCTGTAAAGAAAACCTGGCCTCAGGAGCCTTTACATCAGGACATTCGCCTTACAGAAAAACTTTGGAATAAACTGGAAAAGAAATTTAGACTTTCTTAGTGCCCAAAAATCAAACCCACACCCCCTCTGACATGTGGTTGGCAGCCGTATGCATTTTGTCCCCTACACTTGTAGTGCATGTGAATCAGCATGGATAGACACACCCTGATCATGCTCTTTCCTCACCTCTGTTCAGGCACAATCAGTCAGTCATTATTGCATCAGTCATGAGAGAGACCTTATCCGGCAGACCACCCTAGCCATCAGGAAGAACTGAGACTTGATACAATTTATACTTCAAGTCTTCTCAAAAGATTGGCTGTTGTTATAGCTGAAAAGATTACTCTGAGGTCTATAACTTTAAAACATTTATTTTTGCAATGGGGTATCCAGTCATTGGTCATTTGTTTAAATATTTTTGGTCATTTAGTTTATGTATGAATTAAAAACTTAAATTAAGAAATGATTTATTATATTCAACAAATTGTGAGCAAGATTCTGCTGCTTCAGCTTCAGTGTAGTGATTTGGTCTTGGTAGATTTACAGTAATGCAATGGGTAGGAGCAGCAGCAGCAGAGAGACAGATGGAACAGTAGCGGAGGCTCCAGTCCTCTGGAATGGTTCTGTGTTCATTATCATCCAGTCATAAACCGCATTCAGGCCCTGATTCTTTAATTCCGGACCCATCGTATTCCGAATGGTCTGGTAATAAGTATCCAGCCACTGAAGCTGAAGGATCAAAACACACATGGACGAATTACAGATTTAGCAGGCTTATGAAAATCTCTTAACTTATTAAGTTGTTCTAGTACCTAAAAAGTAGAATATGTGTAAAAACATCAGCACCTGCGCAAGTATTTTAATTACTTACTATGTTATTTTCATTAATACATAATCTTTTTGAAGTCGATTGAGACAGCGCTAACCAGGTTAGTAGAGCTCTGGCCTAGTTAGTAGAGCTCTTGCCTATCAACGTGAGGATTGGTGGTTCAAGTCCAGGCTCTGCTATGCAGCCACTGTTAGGTCCTTGAGAAAGACCCCTAAACTTCTCTGCTTAAATGGTGCTAAAATATATATATTTTTAATTTAAAATATTTAAATTCAAGTCAATTTGTCTTCTGCTGCTGGAGGATGCGTTTGAGGAGGCTATATTGCTGCACACCCATACTTTCTGCACAGATGCCTTTATCTGCTAATCAGGGTCCTTGCACAGCATTTGAAAACCCCACCAACCTAGTCTGCTAATGCAGCCCTAGCAGACATGATGGCTAGGTATTGTCTGCATTTCTTTTGCCGCTTACTTAGTTTATATTTCTGCTGCTATTATAAACTACTCTACGGCTTTAAGTGTATATTTCAGAATATGTTTCACCTCATGTACTATTTACTTAGTACTATGTACTGACCAACACTCGTCCCTAGTCTTGTCTCTCTTAATTTCTTAGATTAAAAATGTGTTTTTGTATTTATTATCCAGTTGTTTTTCGGCTTTGTGTATTTTATTGTCTTGCACTTTTTGTTCTATGTTGCACCATGGTCTTGAAGGAATGTTGTTTCATTTCATTATGTACTCAACTCTGATGTTTTAGCAGACCGGGATATCAGATTTTAAAAGGTCCCTTCAAAATACCAACTTACAACCTTGCATCAACATCAAAACATTTTTCTCCTTATTATTAGGGAAGAATAGTTTATTACCTGTTCAGAGCTCATAATAGAGGCGTTAATTAGCTTCCTGTCATATGGAACCAGTGACACAGTGTCAAACGTGACATAATTGTTGCCATACTGAAAAAGTGAAAAAATAATACGCATCTATTATGATTAGTGCAAAAATTTTATAATTGCTGAAGCAAATATTGGTGAACTGGATATACCTTTGTTTTAGCTGGTACAATGACAGCTACATCCTCAATCCTTATGCCAAATTCATTCTCTCTGTAATAACCAGGTTCTACAAAAAAGAATGGCATTGTTCACATTTTTTTTGTTGCAATATACATGGTTGTACCAGCTAATATCCAAAATAACTGTTGTGCACGGACAGTAGTTAGACAGAGTGGGCGTGACTCAATAAGGTCCTTGTGGGTTGTTACAGTTATCTGGAGCCATGCTGACTGCATTGCATCAGACGGATCCTGGAAGGTTCTTAAGGAGGATCCTTAGAGGAGACATGACGATTGAGGTGGTCTGGAGAATTAGGAGGCAGTGTCATGTAACTGATGACATTTCTAGCCATGTGATGTGTTGCGTTGTCTTTCAGCATATGTGGGTGTCCTGATCTTCCAGAATGGAGTCATGCCAAAATGGATGACAGTGCCTTCAACCCCTTACTAACCCGCTAACTTACATTAGCTACATGCGGAAGCTATCAGAAGTAGTAAGTCATCATAATGTGACTTGACAGGCATTCTGAGGAGCGAATTGACTTTAAATATGGCTCTGTTATTCAGTATTTAACATATTTCTGACAGAGTGTACCTGCTGTAGAACATTTCTAACAGCTATTGTTGTTGAAAGAAAGATTCTAAGATAATTAGCTAAGCTTCAAAGGCCAAATAATTGAACAGTACACAGAACAGAATCTCAAAAATCACTATATTTACTATACTGTTCCGGAAGCTACTAGCAAGCCTAAAATTACCCTACAAAACAATAAATACCACACATTGCTATTATAGCTCAGTTGAAACACATTTTCTGGTGTGATGCATAACACATTTTTCATATAAAGCCTAAATTAGAGGTTAGTCTGTAGCCTACAATTGCTTAAATGGTGAAGTTTGCTGTAGCGAGATAATGGTCTGAGAATAATGCTCTGTTGAAAGAATTCAAGAGAGTAGAATGTTTTCAACATTGAGGCAACATATTGGGAAACGCTTCTTCCTTGTCTGCATGTCAATGATCTGTCAGAAATTACAAGTGGCAAAGCTTACTGAGGTCCAGGGTTTTCAGGCTTCAGTATTTATGAACTTGACAGCACTGTACAGCACGGGTGCCAATACTTCTGTGGCATAAGATCTACCATTTCAGTCGACAGGTCTACATGATCTACTGCTTTGTAGCCTTTTTGGCTACATTGATATTTATCTTAATAGAGCAAGCATGGGTCCAGTATCACAAACGCTGGGTGCAAGACCATCTTGGACAGGGTGCATCACACACTCATGTATCCACTCACTTACATATAAAGGTGCATCTTAGAGCAGCAATTACACCTACTGGAACATTTTTTGTAACCTGTAATGATGTGTATTTTCTCAAAATGC
>JAYDZG010000004.1:7296626-7310015 GCA_034509265.1 Microcambeva bendego
GGCCCAGGAACTACAGTCTTAGGGGAGGTCGAGTAACTGAGGTTGCGCACACATGCATATGCCGCATAAACATGTTCTCTCTCTCTCTCTCTCTCTCTCTCTCTCACACACACACACGCGCACACACTGTTTACATTGCAGGTGTAAGTGCTTGAAATATTACATTATGCTTACATGTGACATCTGTTTTAACTAAGCAAACAGTAAAACTCAATAAGAATCAAGTCTTCTATAGCGAATAGGTATCCACTATGGTCTAAATTAAAACCATAATGTTTATTTTTACATTTATTAAGACTAACCACTTTTCGCAGTCTAACCACAGCTGTAAACACTTGTTTCAACACTGGATTAGACCCTGGACATGTTGGGTCTATGCATCAAAGGGCAATCATTCGCTCAATCATCCAAACACAATGCAAAGCTTAGGTTTCTAAGTCCTGAGTAATGCAAGTGTTACGAGACGGACAACGGCATAGCCACCACACTTCATCTGGCTTTAATTCATCTGCACAGAAAGAACACTTCTGTTAGGATGTTGTACATAGACTTCAGCTCGACATTGAACAACATCATTCCTGAGGATCTGATTGGAAAGCTGAGCCTGAACATCTCGATCCCAGACTTCCTCACTGGGAGACCACAGTCCATCTGAATTGGCAAGAACACATCCAGCACCACCACTAAGTACCGGAGTTCCCCAGGGCTGTGTGCTCAGTCCACTGCTGTTTACAGCCACTGTTGGGTCTTTGAGCAAGACCCTGTCTCCTTCGGTGCCACCGCACAATGGGTGACCCAGCGCTCTGACCCCAACTTCCAAAAACAAGCTGGGATACGTGAAAAAAGAATTTCATTGTACTGTACACCTGTATATGTGTAATGACAAATAAAGACATTCTATTCTATTATTCTGTTATCTATACCACACAAAGTACTTGTGGACGATAGTTCCAAACTCTGTTTTGGATAATCTAATTTCACTGACCATTTTGTTAGGAAAATTTAGGGTTCAGTGTGTTTATTTAATAGAATCTATGGCTGTTACATATATGTCTCCTGGATGGCATGCTGAATCAATTTAGCAGTGACTACCCCATAATATTGTTACAGCACACTCCTGAAGGCAGTTTCTGCATACCTGCCAGAAACAATATAGCAACACAAAGTATCTAGCCTGCTCAACATCCATCCACCTTTAACGTATTACATGGTTTATGATCAATCTAGAGTTCTTTTTAATGATCCTATCAGACCGGTAGTTTCCTCCGTCATGATGACCTTTGGCTAATAATAATGTCCAAACATTACTCTGGATATCAATGACTGATTAATTGACTTTTGCCTGCTGGTAGAAATATTTGTAGTGTTTTGTAGTGTGGACAGCTGAAAAGATCATCAGGGTCTCTCTTCCATCTCTCACGGACATTTTTAACAGCCACTGCTTCCAAAAAGCTCTCAGCATTGTGGAGGATCCATCTCCACCATCACATGGGCTGCTCGCTCTCCTGCCATCAGATACCCCAGCATTCGGACTACACAACCAGACTGTGCAACAGCTTCATTCCACAAGCCATCAGACTCCTCAACTCTAGACGCTGACACACACAAACATGATAGAGTCCATCATGTTTGTGTGTGTCAGGGTCCATCATGTTTGTGTGTGTCAGGGTCCATCATGTTTGTGTGTGTCAGAGTCCGTCACACACATTAACACACACACACCATAAAGACACACAACTGCTGTGTTGTATTGTTGTGACTGTGTATCTTTGCACAATACTGCCATTTGCACAAATTTGCATTTTGGCACCTTTCTCCCCTGATATCTCTGCTGCTATATCACAGTGACTTTGTTACCTGCATCTTTGCACATTTATTAATGTGCTTACATCTCCGCTGCAATAAAAAAAAACTCTTTGCTGCTAATTGTCCATCAGAATATATTTCTACCTCATGTACCAGTACCAGTACTTTGTGCTTTGCATGATCCATGCAGGGTGCATATCCAAATCCCTCACATTCATTTATTTTTGTTATGGGTTTTACAGTGCACATCAGCGCATACACTGTTATCACTCACTTCTTGTTAACACGCATATTTAGGACGTGGTATCATTAAGCTCCCCGTCACTTCTTGTGTTTGTTAACATGAAAAAACGTGGTTTGTGAGAGCAGAGCAGCTTGCAGTGTAGTGTGAAAGCCGCACCGACCTGAACTCCCGTGCGCAAGATACCCAGTTGTGTAGTGTGAACTGAACAGCAACCGGGCGACTGGGAAAGTGGTGTAGTATGAAGTGGGCATAATCTGCACTATTTTAACTTTACATTTATTTTTCTAAATACTAAAATCTCTTTCATTTCTGAGGTAGGGGCAAGCTACATAAGCTATTCTCAATTAAGCCGAACTGGGCTGGAAAACCTAGAACCTGCCAACCAGACCAAGTTCCTTTATTGGATTTATTGGTGGAGTCCGTTAAGGCGACTTCATCATACCTCTGGGGCAATTTGTTTCCCTGAACAGTTTCATGGTAATACCCTGAAAATGCTGCAACACTGACTGATTTCCCAGAAAGAGATAAATACGAGGGCACAACTCCAATGTGGCTCACTACTGAACTCTGTCAACAGAAGAGCTGTGTTTCTCAATGAGTTAAAATGGGTTCTCAAAGTTTTTCAGAACATATTAAGTATATTTGAAATAATTCAGATGAAAACTGGCATTTTATTTATTTCTTTTTTATTATCTCTGAATTCAGTACTTTATTTTCAGCTGTTGGTGGATCTGTTATTGCACTCAAGGTAGGTATATGGTTGCCCCGAGCTCCTCCGACCCACATGCAGCCCTTACCGGAACCCATTTCATCCATGCACTCTGCATAGACACTTCTCTATCTCCCAATCAGGGTCCTAACACAGCGTTTCAAGACCCCACCCACATATTTGGGTCATCCCGCCCTGCAGGCACTTCTACCATAGGCATTCCAACTGTAGGAAACTTCAGAAGTTAGTAAAACAGTCTTTTATTAGTTGTTTGATACAGACTGCACCCTCCATAGTTCTTAAGCACCTGTTTTTGGTATAAGACTAGCAAACATATGGATTTCCCTTGTACACTATCTTTATCATAAATGACTTTGTGTCCCCAAGGAATTGTCAGTTCTGGTGCAATTCCATGGCTTCTCTTCCATGCCTTACCCATCCTGCACAGTGGCTGGTGGATGCCGGCGCTATGCGGCTGTGCACACAGATGGGAGCTTGGTCCTGTGATGGCTTCCATATGTTGCATCACTTCATTGTCCTTTTCAGTTCTGTTTTTTTATTTAAAAGTGCAGATCACTAAAGGATAGGTGAACGCACATAGACAAAAAAAGAAACAGGGGAATCATTCTTCTACAACCCCAAATCAGTTTTGAAGACAGTATGGAATAAAATTAAAATGCGGTATTTCTTAAATTGTTGAAAAATGTGTTGCAGGCCTGTGCATTTCAGGAATGTAACACAATTCAAAAAGTTGGAGCAGGCAATTTAGGTTTACTAATGAGGTGAAAAAAATGAAATAATAAGATAAAGAGGATCTTTAATTTAGCAAAGAATGTGTGAAAAAATTATTGAAATGTTTAAAAGATGTGTACCTCACACCTCTAGATTAGAGTGGTTTTCATAATGCTCTTACAGTGCATAATAGCATTAAAGGCTTCAAATAATCGAGACATTTCAGTGCTTAAAGGCAAAGGATGAAAAATTAAGCTTAAAACTCATGACTTTCAATCCCTTAGACGGTACTGCACCAAGACCCCGCAATTAGCAATACCTGATATAACCACATGGGCAAGGAATTAATTTGGCAAACCTTGGTCAAGCACTAAAATGATGCTTCAACCTCTCTGTAGACTGGACCATCACATAGTGGACACAATAGTATTGTGTTTTTTCTGGAGAAATGGATTGTTGTATTCCAGATGAAAGATGGAAAATACTGTTATCAGCAATAAGTCCAAAAACATGGTAATGGTATGAAGTTGAACAGGCTTCGGTGATGGCAGCATTGAGGCAGCTTTAGGCTGCTGGTTAGATAACTAAGTTTGGGATCATAAGGTTGCTGGTTCAATCCCCTGGTCCAACAGGTCTCAACTGAAGTGTCCTTGAGCAATGCACCTAACCTCTATCAATGCCCCCCAAGTGTGTAAATGTATGTTTCACTGTACAGATTAAGTGATTTACATTGAGATCCTAGAGCAACACATACTTACCTTCAAAACATAATTTCAGTGACACCCGTGCATTTTTGTAGAACAATGTAGAACCACGTGCTGCACACATTACAAAGGCACAGCTGTGTAAGATGAGGGTATGTGTACTTTCCATGCTGTCCCAATTCTTTCAGATTAGGGTATTTATCAAACTTTGTCTGCTTTCCACGATCCCTGTAAAATGATTGGTTTAGATACATTATAATGGTTTTAATGTCACCGCATGAAGTAATGAGATGTAGCCCAACATAAGGCTAAAAAAACATGAAATACAAAGCCAGGGCAAGAAATACAAATCCAGGGCAATGTCTCTTGGGTCTTGCAAAGGTAAATGATACATTTTGCATAACTATTATGTCAGTAGTGTTAGACTGCTTTAACTAACCCCAGGGAGGCCGTGATATTAGTCCATGTTGTCATATGGTAAATAACAGACATCAGAGAACTGAAAAGATCCTGTGGACACTGTCACACTGGGAGGTTCGCTTGTCTGGCCTGACACATATGGGCTATAATACCCCCCCACGCCATGATTATGATCCTCGAAGCCAACCTCATTAACCACACATCCGCACTGAACCCTGTCTGGGTAGGGGCAGGGAGCTGGCCTGTCAGTCAACACCTAAAAAGTCATAGAGATAAATTAGTCCCCGAGCTGGAATCAGTCATGTTTTTTTTCATGCTATAGTCATGGTATAGTCGTGTGAAAAATAATTCGTCCACTGTTTATTGATCACTTCTGTTGTTGTGTATTATTAAACATCAATAAAAAACAGAAGAAAAGAAGAGAAGTTTTGACTTGTGTTAAGATAAGATTTTTGCTAAAGTGTGTGTGTGTGGGGTATCATCCTTTTATAGAACATAGAACCCTATCCTTGACTATGGTAAATCAAAGACAAGATATGCTGTACCCAGATGATAAAAATGCACTATCCATTCTTACTTTTTTTTAACCATAACTATTAATTAATAATTAAGAGTTGCAACACGGGAGCAATAAGTGGGTGGGATACGAGAATTTGTTACATGTGTATGTTTTTCTACTTTGTAGAGGATATAAACCAATGAGCAATGACATGAAGACCACCTTCCCAATTTTGTGTTGGTCCTATGTTGTTGCCCCAAATGCAACGAACTGTGCTGCACTGTGTATTCTGACACTTTTCTATCAGAACCAGCATTAACTTCTTCAGCGATCTAAGCTACAGTAGCTTGTCTGTTGGATTGGACCACACAGGCCAGCCTTCACTCCCCACGTGAATCAATGAGCCTCGGGGAAAAAGAAAGTTAGTTATTATGCTTTTTTTTATAATTTGTGAATAAATTAAAAATTATATCAAACCAATTATATTTTGTTGTGCCATTTAAAACGCAATTTCATGACATTTTGTCAGCCCATAATGATCTTGGTATAGAAAAGAGAGAACATCAAAAATGACAGAAGCTGTGGGCAGTCTCCAGGTTCAAAAACACAAGACCTGACAAAAGTGATTTATTACACTTTTACTTCCTTAGGTGGTAGAAAAGGGCACTGGGCCTCGGTGGGTAATATTAAAAGTGAAAGGACCATGTTGCTCTCATAACAATCTATAAATATTTGAAGGAATATGCTCAAGAAGAGACATATTGTGGACTACTGACAGAAATGCAGTGCCACATAGAGATAAAACAACAGAAAAAAGTAGCCACATTCAACTGCAGTCTGCATTCCATAACACCAGATCTAAGATCATTGGAGTTTATTCCCTGTTAAAATCTATTTATGCCTGTATCACATATCCAAACATCTAAAAGGGTCAATGTTGGCAAAGATACAGATTAGGACAAGGCAGGTTTTAAACTAACAATGAACCACAATAGGGGTTACGATGAGCGAGAAAGAAACTACTCTCTCTTCTTTGCTTGTGGGTGGCATGCCACTTTGCTGGAACGCCGCCTGTGAGACAGATGGCAGAGGAAGATGCCATGAGCGCTAACTTTGCTGGCTAGCCTTAGCATGCGTCAAAACCTGCACTCTGTTGATACCACTGGTTAAGTCCCCCGAGTACAATGCAAGCCATCAAAGGAGTAAGAGCGGTGAGGGAGCAAAATGGACTCCAAACACAATGCCAGAGTTTAAACAGTGAACATATGGTTGCATTTTTACCAGCTTCAGATTCCCTGTTTATCTAATCGGTGTTGTGTGTCATATCAGTTGCTGAGCAATCGGAATCCTGATCCTCTCTAGATGGCATAAGGGAGGATTAAGATGGATGGCACACAGCGCATCTACCCTGATCAGATTTAACACAATTAACCGTCTAAAAAGATCTTTGAGGCTAATAAGGATCTGAGAATAAAGTCTGCATGGGTGAGATAGATTCGAGGCGACACATTTCATCCGGATTAAAACAATTATCTAAGCATTTTGTCAGTAAATGAAAGCAAGCTGGATACAAGAACAAATGAGGAAAACAAAAGTGAGTGAAATAATTAGATCAAGGAATTAGTCAGGATGTCCAGGGAGATTCATTGGAAGGCCCAGAATGTTCTTACTTCAGTTAGGACCAAGCAATCTGAACCAAAAAATATGCCACATACCTTGTCATATGTGTAATCAATTCTATTACATGTGATGTTGGAAGTAATCTCCATTTTTGGCCAGACACATTTCGACCCAGCGCTCCATCTTCCTCGATGTATCGGCAGGTGGAGAATAGGAGTATTTTTAAGTTTGAAGTTTTTCTTCAAATCTGTCAACATTCAACATCGCATGTAGTGCAATCAATTACAGATGTGGTAAGGTATGTAGCATATATTTTTGGTTCAGAATGCTTAATGACCAACTCCTCGCAAGAGTTCTTACAGAATATTCTGGGCCTCTTTCTAATGAATCTTCCTGGATGTGGGAAATACCAACATTGAAGATGTTTCATATGCTTTTTAATTCAATTCGTGAATACTAGTTGACTTGTCCGAAATTTGAAAGGCATTTTGATAAAGGACTTTAGGACTAGTGCATACCCCCTACTGACATGTCTAATCTGGTTAAAATGAAGTGATTTGATCTTTTCATGACATGTAGCATTTCAATATCATACAGATCCAATCATAGCTCTCAGCATTTGACCTTGAATTTCATGTAGAGACGTGAGGAGCTCCCTGCTGAGCTTTGAACGGGCTGATCAGTGGATTTTTTTTGCTACACGCTGATCTGTGCCAGCCATTAACATATCTATATCCACCGTAATGTCTGACAAGGCAAAAGAAAAAAAACTGATACGTGCTTAAAATTCTGGTTAATGAAGGTTATAATAATGTATAAGGGATGTTGAAGTTTTCGTTGGAAACATTGAGTGCGGGAAGAGTAGTAATTGGACGTGAAACTGGTTGAGCTTATAGTCTGGATTTATCACCATCTGATTTCCACCTTTTGGACAACTAAAATAAGATGTGCACAGCATGATGGTGTGAAAGCAGTAGTGCATCAGTGGCTTAACTGAAAAAAAATAATAGGATGGTACAATCCACTGAGAGGGAGAACTGAAGACATTTACATGTTCTACAATTACCATACACATTTATCAAATGAGACTTACAGGAATGGGACAGTACACATTCTGGACAATTGAAGGTTAAGGGCCTTGAGAAAGCGCCAAACAGTGGCCACTAGGCAGTGGTTGGACTCAAACCAAATCCATTCTGATTAGTAGTCAAGTACCTTGCTAGGCTACTTCTGTCCAGATAATGAAAAACACCCCATTTTGATGTGTCAAACATATTTTAAAATGTGCATGTATAAGAATTTTTAGTTTCTACATTATTATCACCAGTAGAAATGTTGGAAGAGCAGAAGTGATAACACACAGGTAGAAAAACTGTTAGATAGAGTTGGAGCCACAACTGAGTTACAACTGATCTGCCCAGACAGGACATCTGGAAAGGTTTGAGTCAAATGGCCAAAGTCTGCAAATAATGTTTGTCAGTAATCCACTGTTCGTCTAGGTGCTTACAGGATTATGGGGAATGAGTTTCTTGTGTTATCAGCTACATAAATTACATAGGTCAAACTCACATGCTTAACATTGCCTGAGCTCAGGTTTTGATAAAGGACTGGCAGGAAATAATCTTTTATCTAAAATATGTCAAAAGTCAGTTCTACACCTAAGCTTACTTCATTTTCAGTAGTGACAAAAACATTAAAAATGTGTTTGCACTTTTGTATACTTTTGAATGTACAAAATGTAATTTATAGATCAATGACAACATTACACACTCTTCCCACAGAGATGAATAGGAACCACTTATAGTGCATTAATTAAGCTAAATTAATTAAACAGTCTCTTGAGTACAGATACATAGTTAACTACTTCTTTAAACAGAGGTTAATTACAGCAGTATACCCATCCTTTAAATTTTATCTTATTTAACATTATATTTATTTAAACACATAATTTAGGAAGCATGGTGGCCACAGATGTCAGCGCTACATACAACAGTGCTTTGAAATTTGTGAACCCAAAAAACGCAAAATTGTTTCATGTCTGAATAAATAAATAATCTAAAACAGGATTGTAAGTACACACAGGTGTGAGCTGGGTGCCCTGTTGTGTTTAAAGAACAGCAATGTATAAAATAATTTTTTTAAAATACGTATGTGGAAGCATGTAATGGCACAAACGAAGGACCTTTCAACTGTTTCTGTGAAAAAGTTGTTGATGCTTAATAGGTTTAAAAAAACATCACAATCAAGTCTGTACTACACTAATCATCCTGAAGAAAATTCAGGGTCATTATTACACCTCTCAGAATTGTTCAGACAAATATCACAAAGAGACCAAACAACGGAGGTTAAATATATGCATGGTCACAAAGCAACCAAAGGACCCTTACACATTTAATAGAGTGCATGAGCGCATGGCAGGGGTACAGTACGAAGTTTACTAAGTATTACATGGAAAAAATGTTTGGTGGATGGATGAGACTAAACTAGATCTTCATGGGTTACATGAGAAGCATTTTGTATTTAAAAAAGAAAACAATGCATTCCACATAAGAGCCTCAACCCATCTGTGAAACATGGTGGTTTTAGTATCTCGGTTTGGAACTGTTCTGCTGCATCTGGGCCAGGATAACTTGCCATCATTGATGTACCATTAATTTTGAATCATGTGTGCAAATTCAAAAAAAAAAAAATCAGGACATCTGTCAGTGAAATAAATCTCAAGAGAACATGAGTAATGCAGCAATACAACAAAGCCCACAAATCATTCTACCAATAATGTTAAAAAAAAGAATAATGTTAATGTTTTGGAATGGCCAAGTATGGGTTTGGACTTTATCATACAAAAATGCTCCACAAGGACTTCTTTCCTGACAGATTTTAAATTTAAAACCGTTCTGTATGGATGAATGGGGTGAAATTCTTCCAAGCCTATGGACAAGACAGTTACTGGAAACTTTTGTTTCAGCTAATTTTGCTTATTGGTTTTAAATGTTACTGAAAGCCTGGGTTCACATACAAGTATAAGATTATTGTTTTTACGTTGTACTCATCTGAGCCCCATCGTTATCTAAAAATGTAATTATTAAAATTGGAAATTAAAAATGTACCATTGTAGATCCAGGTTCAGATTCAAGCAGTGCAGTCTCCATTCTAGGAGCTACATCACTGTGCCACGTCAAAAATAAATAACTCATTGAATTTGGAGTGAAGAGCCACAGTCGAAGTCATGACTTTCAACCATAGAACAATTGGTGCAGCTTTGAGAAAACCATTTGAAGGTTTTTGAAAGTTTGAAGCAAAGAATCTCACACAAGCCAAAAATGTATGTAACAGTGTTTACCTTGAAAACCTGGATGCAAAGACTGTACTGTAAGATTACACCGGACAGTGGCCGGCCATTCATCCATCCATCCATTAATATATATAAAACTGGAGCACCCAAAGACAACCCATGTGCAATTAAGAGATCATGTAAACTCCACACAGAAAAGACCGCCCCAGGAGTTCAAAACCTGGGCCTTATGGCTGTGAAGTGCCTGTGCTACCTACTTGGGCACAGTGCCTAACTACATTTATTTGACTGAAACAAAAGGGTTTCATATGCCAAATATTTAAGTAGAAAGAGCTAGATACAAGAGCAATAGATTAAAAATTTGTTCTCCTGGGACATGATAACACTACAATTATAAAGAAGTTGATTATAAAGAATAACACTACAATTATAAAGTTAAAGAAGCTACAATGAAGTTCACTGGCAAAGAGCACTCCTTAGCTATGTAGCCATGTTGGCGATTAAACAATAGGAAAAGTACTGATTCCACAGACACTGATGAAATCAATATACTAAAACATTGACAGTAATTGAATGCCTGTGTGCTCTAAATGGGTTAAAACTAGAAGACAAAAAATGACATTAAAACCCCACAACCATAAGAACTTTAACATCTGCTGCAGTTTGTTTTTCTAAGATATTGCTACACTATCAAAAGTCAATGATATCTCAAAAAGCTGTCCATCACTACTTCTAAAGCTGTTATCTTTAACCACATGCTTGACGATGTCTCATTGTAACTTCCTGACTGTCTTTTAAGGCTGTGTTTTAAAGACATAATGAAATGTGATATTACTCTGTTGGTATAATACTGTTCTTTCACTTCCCACCCCGGAATAATGCTCCAATTCTTTATGTAGGAAATGTGATATGTCAAAACAATAGAGGCTCTGGGATAAGTGGTTAAGACCACATAAGACTTTAAGCCCATGAACTATGCTGTAGACTTGCAGACTTCAACACAGTTCTAAGGTTTATATATTTAATTGTGGATTTTACAGATTGCAAAGCAGCTTTTAAACAGATTCTATTGTACGCTGAGGTCAGTTTATACAGAAATAAAGCATGTGCCTAATTTACTAAAAGTTTTGTTAAACTGTTTTCTGTGAATTGTCTCGATTTAGTCAACATATTACATCATTTGAGTCATCAAATGATACTATTCTTGTCTACACGGTCTACAGTTTTTATTTTAGGTTAACCACGTTTACCCTGCTGAAAGAATTTAGGTTCAGCAAGTTGAAGTTTGGTCAACACTTTAATGCCTGTTATAAATCAGTCACCCAGTGGAATATGGCACAGAAACCTAGGGAGCAGACATTTGGACAATTTCCAACATATGAACAAAGCGTTTTCACATTTCACTACTGAACTTAATAAACTCCTCTCGCAGTTTCCTGACTTAATCTCTGTAACTAAACTTTAGGCATGTTTATTCTAATGATCCAATCCTCTGTTTCTTTCTCTCTTCTTTCCCTTCTAAATTACCATCCACAGTTAGAGATCAGCCAGCTGGAACTTACCAGTAGTTGAAGTCACAGCAGTGACTGCCTGTAGCACAGCCATCAGCAAAGGAACAGGAAGGTTTACTGGAGGAATTTTGGTAAGCTGTTCGAAGTAAAATGTAATCAAATTCATTGCAGAATCTGGAGTCATACTCACAGCTGCTGAAGGCTGCATGGGGGAGTCCGTAGAGCAAACACGTCAATTAAGGTGGTCAAACAGATGCTCAATTGGCTTTAAGTCTGGACATTTAGTGGGGCAGGGTAGTACTTAGAAGTCTAGGTCATGGTCTTTCAACAATAGTCAGATATTTCTAGCCATGTCACATTGTCTTGCTGGAAGATATCATCCACAAGACAATACGCATGTATGGATGTACATGATTTGCAAGGATAGATTAATTTCCAAATTAGATAAGAGTGCCTTTCACAATGATGCATGGGCCCAGAGAATCCGACAAAACTACACTATTATCCACACCATAACGCTGCCACACCAATCAAAAGTAGTAGACAGTTTAACTTAGAAAAAAAAAATCAACAATGATACAACCTATCATTTTACATCTATTATTATAGTTAAAATATGATACATGTATGTACAAGGAATGTATCTAACATATAAAGCCCATACAGAAACAGGGAGGACATGCAAACAGATTGTACCAGTTGGAATGTATATTACAAACTGGTTTGTCTCAATCTGGCCGCAAAAGTTTCAAAGTAACAATAAAACAACAATCTGGCAGATCAGAATTTTTGTATTAACAATAACAATTAATTGTAATATGTTCAAACTTCTGCTGGGAGCTAAGACAGATTATTTTTGGAGAATCTTGATTAGCCAGGACATAGTTATTCTCATTCCTTGGACTATATGCTTACTTTGGAGCCCACTGCGTACAACCCTTGTAGGCCATCAACTGTGTTAATGCTAACAATATCCTTTTTGTGATCATAGAACTAAAATGCACCCATGACTGCAAGATTTTCTTTTCTTAAGGTTCAACGCTCAAGTTAGTATGATACATGTTCAAAAGAATCCCATTTTTAGAGCATATGTTGAAATAACTTGAAAAGGTTGAAACATAGGTCTACAGTACAGCAGTGAGTGCCAGTGCAGATCAAAAGTACACTTAATGTTAACTGAGGTTTGGAGCACATGTATTAAGGATGAGGACTGAACTTTGAATAAGAGGTTCCTGATTTAAGTGCTGGAAATGCAGATCGCTGGTGCACCTGGAGGTTCATACTGAGATTTTGACATGCCAGAAGGTAAATGATGAATTTCCCATGATGGGGCTTATTTAGGAGCCTCCTAGAGTCAGGAAAGACAAAATGGTAGCAGCCGGTTACATTTGGCTTATAAAAATAATAATAGCAGTTGCACTCTAGCAGTTAAGGTTCTGTTTTAATAAACAGAAAATAGCTGCCAGGTTGCTGCTGTTGTACCCTTGAGCAAGGTCCTTACTCCTTAATAGCTCAGAATGTGTACTGCCACAGTTCTGTAAGTCACTTTGTACTCAAGTTGCCTGCTAAATGCTGAAATGTAAATGTAATGTAATAATAATAATTACAGTACTGTGGCAGTGGGCAGCACGGTGGCTTAGTGGGTAGCACAGTCGCCTCACAGCAAGAAGGGTTCGATTCCCAGGTGGGGCGATCTAGGTCCTTTCTGTGCTGAGTTTGCAAGTTCTCACCGTGTCTGCGTGGGTTTCCTCCGGGTACTCCGGTTTCCTCCCACAGTCCAAAGACATGCTACCAGGTTGAATGGAGACACTGAATCGTCCTGTAGGTTTACCCAGCCGTGTAACTGGAAACA
>JAYDZG010000004.1:7358130-7375510 GCA_034509265.1 Microcambeva bendego
GAACAGTTCAAACATGCAAGTAGGAGGACTAACTAATCTTTATTGACACCAATTGTAATTATGTGATGTGATTTTATCTGGCAACCAAGTGTTTTCTGCTAATGCACCAGAGTCTGAACTACCAGATTTTTGTCAAATCAAAACTATTAATAATGCAGACCATGATTTGCTCTGGCAACACCTAATGAGAGAAGCTAAATGTATTAACATTTGTTTAAATATACATATTCTTTCTATGTTTATCCCACCCAGCTTGTTTAGAAGCTGGGGTCAAAGCAAAGTGTCAGCCATTGCATGGCACCCCCTAGAGCATAGAGAGTAAGGGCCTTGCTCAAAAGACCAACAGTGGCAGCATGTCTGAGGCAGGACTTTAGCTCTCATCCTTATGATTGATAGCTCAAAACTCTATCCACAAGGCTACCACAGCTTAATTAAAAGAATGAATGCATTAATGTCACTCTTAATTCTAGTTATTTGTTCTTACTGCTGGTTACCCCACTACCCATTACAAGCACCCCAAGCCATATTTATTTGTCAATTTACATTAATGTGGGTAACACCGGGTTAAATTAAAGTTCTTGTTTTTCTTGCCTTGAAGCTCCAGTGGCCTCCACCGAGCATAGCAAGGAGCTGGAGGAGGTGGGCAGCATGAGGACTCCTGTTCGTCAAAACACCGCCCGAGCCGGCCGAAGCCAAAGACCAGCGGGCTGGAGGAGGAGACGCCCTCGACCCCGTCTGTCCCACAAGGGGCCCATGCCATTTTAGACTGAGGTGAGTACAACACCGTGACATAGACTGCTCAAAACATTTTACGTTTGATTCAATTCCCAGAGATAACGATGACACTGAACAGTGTTTACACGCCTGAAATGACGAAATGCAAAACTGTTAGTTCCCAGAAATATCTGGTATTCTTTTGGCTTCAGCTCCTCAATGTAATCAAGTAATAACCCTGGACAGTGTGCAGCATAGAAAAGGGAAAAGTAAATCCCTTATTTTGCAAAACTTCTTGATAATAGTATCAGGCTTGTTATATAAGAGGAGGAATTATCTCGCTCCACAATTGTAGACACTAGGGAAAGGCTTGGGGGTTTTCTTTCTGCCTCCCAAGCACAAAGCAAGTGATGGGTTTTTTTTATCTTACCATTTTACTTACTGCTTTTCAGTGTTTAGTTATTTATTCTCTAATTGGACATGAGATAATCTTTGAGTCACCTAGGATGCAAAAAACAGTCCATGGTAGTGTTGGTCTAAAGCCTGAGTAAACAGAAAGAAGTGTGTCAGGAAGGGCATCCAGCATAAAAACTATGCCAGATCAATTCAGGATCCACTGTGATGACTCCTAAGCTTCTCCGTTAACATTCATAAATAGATTTGTTTGTAATATGTTTGTTGCTTACCTGCTGTTGAATGTACTTAATTAAAAGCTACTACAGGCGGCTAATCTCCATTAGCTAGCTATGTATTAAACCTATTCCAAAGAGAATCAAGAATACCAGTCCCCGTTAAAAGTGCAATTTTACTGGACATGAGCAGTAGCAACTCACACGCCTAATAATAACTCTCCATCTCAACACATATTCCAGCACACAGTAAAGGGTTTTATGGTCGAGTTCATGACATAAGCAATTTTTCAACATGTGTTTTTTAATCGTTAAAAAGTTGTGTATTTTCATTGGAATTCATCTAAGAGACACATGTGATATCTTATAGTCTGTATTGAATCTGACTCCCACCTTTTTGGACCGCTAAAATAAGCTTTAAGGGAACATATATTTTCATATGACGATGACGTAACGGCAGCGGTGGCTACGCGCTCCACCAAAAACATTTCTGCTGATGGCATAAAATGGTATGACACTGTGAAAAAGAAAGATAGGTGACTACAAAAGTGATGTAATTTGCTTTTCAAATTCTTTATAATTAAAGGTTTAAAAATGCTGATATATTTTGAAGAACCCATTCGAACTGGAAAATGGCATTAGGCATTTACCAAGTTATACTTCTGTATGAGATTTTATTATGTTTTTATATTAGCCTAGGACTATCCTAATATATTTCATTAGCTCCAGACCTCTTGTACTGGTGAACACCGGTTACAGAAATTCTGAAGTTCTGCTGAATTTATTATTCATTATCCATGGTGTGCTGTACCACAAGGTGGTAAGGAGATAGAAGTTGATCAAGGTGAATAGTGTTTCTTTAATTGTTTTAAATACCCACAGAGTAGAGATCTCCTTACATCCATCTCAATCCAGGTCTAAATACAGGCCTGGTATTCATATTATGGTTATAGCCAATCAAAACGACTTGTTCTATAATTTACTTCAACATTTATAGTTTTGTATGTAATGAACAGCTTTTGTTCATTTGTCCAAGTACGTCCAGTAGCTCTACACTATATTGAGACTGAAAGATTGTAACCTAAGATGTACAGCGTAACTGGGCTAAATGAAGCCACACATTTTGTCTGCCAAAGTAAACTTGACATGTAAATATTTGTTCATTTATCCTGATCAAGGCTATTAAATTCACCTACAAAAGACACTGAAGGGTCGGTTTCTCATTTCTACCACATGGAATGTTTTTGTCCTTCACAGACAACAAAAAAATATATATATATTCAGTAGATTAGCTAGATTTATGCATTAGTCTCATCTAGTCATGAGGATTTAGTTAACCTAACCAATTTCTTCCAATTGCTTGTTAAAATAAATTCAAAGGTCTAATTTAATGTATTTACTGAAAATTTTATACAAAAATCTCCATACATGTGTTTTATATTTCCCTAGCCTTGATGATGATGGTGATGATATTAACCTCATTTCCAACCTAAAATGGACTAGTTGGGGTTTAAATATGTTTATTACATGGTTATATCTACATGGCTGCTGTTGAGGCCAATAATTTGTATTTAACTGAAAGTTGACCTTGGAAGTTCTTGTAAAAATAATGTATAGAAAAATGCAATGCTGCCCTAACTTAGTAACACTGTGTTACCCAAAGAAAAAAAAACAAAATCATGTAAATCCATAAAATGTCATCTTGAGCAGTGTTGTGTTAGCAGCAATAATGTTTTTTTTTAACTATTTAAAATTATTGTTGGGGCTTTTCCCCCAGAAATACTAAAACCCGAGTACTGGATATAACTGGGATGCCTTATGTTTCCACAAGTCTGGCTTTCAATTAACCAACTTTTTACCTAATATTAGATACTTTGACCAACTACAAGGTTTTAAAAAGTATGTGGTTGATTGTTTTGTACATGCTTAACTTTGAGTAACAGTCTCAAACTCCTCAGGATTATATTTAGGATATCCATAGCACCTACACAGATATCCTTTTAATAAAAATAATAATAAATAAATGTTACATGTAAAATCCCAAATGTTTTTTTTAAATATTTAAGCCCAACAGCCCACAACTTCATACACACAATATTGAAGATGATCGAGCTCGGTAGGGTATATGCAGATGGGACCAAAGCCATTAAGAAGCCCGTCCTGCTATAAATTAACCTCATATGTGACTAATCCTTTCAAGAAGATGAGGACAAGTTAACTCTTTATACCATCGCTTATTGTTCATAAAGCCAGGGAGATAAAAGCACTAGTGTTAAGAATCCCAGACCCCCCTTTTTCTTTCCAGTTTTACAATCTATGGCGAATTTTAGTATGTTATTGTTTTGTCAACATTTCGTGTGGGAATGTCTTATTCATTATTCAGTTTCTCCCATGAACCATCACTGGGAAAAGTGGTGGTGACGCCAGAAAGGTGGACACAAAGAGCGAGCCCGTGGCATGAAGCCTGTACTCGTGAGACTACACAAGCCTCGAGTTCAATGCCTTTGGCTGGCCAATAAAAAGCCAGCCATTATTGTTGCAAGTTAGGCAGTTAATGGTTGTTTTTAAAGTGCAGATTTTTTTGGCGGCTCACAATGAGGGAATCTGCAGGAAGTTGTGTGGCTCTGTTAAAGGAAACGGCTCAGTGATTCACAATGCGCACTCCAACGTGGCACTTCAAACCCAAACAAGATGAAGACTTTGCTTTCATTAAGCCTCTTCTTCAGTTCCTCTCAGGCTTTCTCCCGAGTTCAGAGTTCACCCGGTTTAGCCTTTTCATCCTCGTCCCGATAGACATAGCTGACCGAGCCAGCTCATTGCGCTTGACTAGCATGCCAATCAAGCCACTAGTGACTGGCACTATGAGAGCAATTATGGCCAGAGACGATGCCATTCAATGTTCGACCATATTAGCATGCTACACTAATGAAACCATTTGAAGGTTATCATTATTTCAGCGTAGTAAAGTGAGATTAAGTAAATTAAGTACATTTTCACATTATTTTTATCATGAAAAATCTTTTTAGTTTTAAATTATTGCAAAATTTTATTATTTTTGTAAAAATCAGAGACAAATGAAGAACTGGAAAGGGCAATATTGAATGAAAGTATAATATAGAATTGGTTTACCCTTACACAAGGCTGATACAATTTAGTGTTTTATATTAACTATATTATATACTATATTATGAATTTAAACAAATCCAGTCACTCTCCTTTACGATGCAATTTCACACAAAAATCTTCATCCCCTTGAAGCTTCTTTGAGCGGTCAAATATCATTTTTATTAGAGCTTGGAGAAATGTGCTTAATTTTACACACCTTGCTACATCCATTAGGAGTTTTCCCAGTCTTTGTCAGGATCTTTTGCAGTGGGATTGCTAGTGTAACAAACTATTCTATGGTGAAGTTTGCTTACTATGTATGATGTACATGTTAAGAGCATTTTGTCCCTTTGAAAAAGTGTGCTTCTGTAAACACTTAATTGGCTATATGCAGTCTATTTTACCTTCAAAAAGAACAAGCACGTAAAGTACCTAAAGCACCCTTGCTTGGTAGGCTACGGTCCCATAGTTCAAATTTACAATTAAATGTGAATTAGTTTAAAGGTATGCAAATAAAAAAAGGTTTCATTTGACAGCAAATTGCATATTACACAAAAGGCTTGTTTCATGGTGTGTAACTTAGGTAGGGCCTTAATTATAAAATAGTATCCTTTCAGGTTTTATCACAATGCTTTTAAAGCTTCTAGATATAAAATAATTTGGAAAATGGATGGAATTGATGTTCTTCCAAAGACAATTGCAATAATTCCAACAATGATTAAAAGCTTTTCAATTCTTTAAAACTGCAATGACAGCTTATCACAGCAATCTGCTATGAGCTTCTTATTAGTATGAATCATTTTGATAAGAAGAGAGAAAAACATTCAACCTGGCAACAAATAAATAAAAACCATATCATGGATTCTCCTAAACTAAGCCTCTGGTCTGTGTCTGGTTAATGTCTGGTTTTCTCCCGGGTGAGAAAATCTGCTTCACACTTCAACCAGTCCTAAAAATGGGTGCAGCCTGACCTGGAGAATTAACTCACTTTAAAGGCTGATAAGAGGCCAGGAATAGAAGAACAAGGACACACTGGAGGCAAAAAAGCTGCTTGAAAAGCTAATTTTTCCATCGTGTTTACTCATTTACTTCCTCCTGATGAAAAGCATGTTTTAAAACATCTGGGTTAAGATGCCGCACTTGGCAAGTGAAGGACTGTAAACAACGAGGGAGGTTGATTAATGTGTTTTAAGCTGTGAATAAAATGAAATAAGACTGATTGGCTTATAATAAGCTTTAGATTTCAGAATTTACACATGCTAATTTTGAACTTATCACCAAACAATTGTCTGGCCAACTGATCCTGATACGGCAATAACAATGGGTTTCTACATACAAGCGCATTTCTATTCACACTTCAACCAGTCCTAAAAATGGGTGCAGCCTGACCTGGAGAATTAACTCACTTTAAAGTGAGTCACTGTATATGAGTCAATATAGTGGACTTGGTAGAAAAAAATACAGCTAAGCTTTAATAGCCCTTTATGAGCTCCAATATGAAATACCATAAGATTTAAACCAGGATGATTGAGTCCATTTAAGCTGGTAATATTTCTACAGCCTAACAACTGATAAAACAATTATATATTAAAAAAAAAACTTGCTTATTTTCATTTGGTTGGTTGATTAAAGTCATATCATATGACGTTTACAGGTGAGGTCAGAGCAACCTGACTCATAGCAACCTGACAACATGCAAAATAAAACATTAAGACTGAAATCTGGTCTCACATCATGCAATGAAATGAAACACTAAGGTGTATTCAGAGATGTTGTAGATCTTATCGGCGCTTGTTGAAAAAAGATGTCTGAGAGTCTCGACTATGCCAGTACTATGCAATCAGATGATGACACAGGAGATATAAAAGAGGACAAATGTACAAAGATGAGAGATTTAAAAATATTTAATCTCCAGGTGTGTATAGTAAATGACCAAAAGTATTCGGACACCTGACGGAGGGTTTGTTGGATTTAAAAAAAACAAATGATTTTAAGAGAGACTTGATCTTCTCACAAAACTTTGATGTCTGTGGAAATGTTTGCCTATTCAGACAAAAGGGTATTTGTATGGCCGGGCAGCCCTTAGATGGACTGGTGACCTGTCCAGAGTGTTTGTTCACCCAGTGATTTGTTTTCACCGTGACCCAAAGTTGGATAAAGCGGTGGTAAAACAGTCAATAAATGAATGAGTGATATTTGTCCTATATTATTTACAACAAGCACTAACTTACATCCTTCTTTTGTCTGCTTTTCTTCTAGGCACTGCATTGAGTGCCGCCCCCCTTGGTTCTGATTTCGACGCTCTTCCTTTGTCCTGTGGGGCTCTGCAAAAAAAGGAGCCTTTCCAGCCCAGCCTGAAGAGTGATGTCCATATCACCTGCTGGTTCTTTAAGCAACACTTCTTCTATCCACAAAATAGCAAGACAAGCCACTCACCGTCAGCTCTGAGAAGAATCATGGACCGGGGAATGGGGTTTTGTGAGTGTGTGTGTACAGGGTGGGGGATATCAAGCCGGAGCTACCAGATTCTATCTCTGTCTGTCCGTCTTTTACCCTCTCTCCACCTGTGGGTTTTTCCCCTTCATTTGCTTTCTACAGCCCTTTGCATGATGTATGAGCGCTGAGGAGCCTGGTCCAAAACGGTCTTCGTCTGAAATCGTCAGTTTCTTCTCCGAGGTGTGCTAGTTTCCATTCTCTGCTGTGTAACGTTGACTGATCTTTGTTCCAGTGCTGTGTCGTGGCAACTTTCGGTGTGAACAATTATGTTACGGATGAAAAACCGTTGGGGATCTGAAGGTTAAAGATCTATTGAAAAAGTCTGCTTTCCATAATGAGGATCAGCTACTCTTTAAATGTAACAATGTTGTGTTTTTTTCCACTTCTGTCTGATGCAATTTAGTTACCACTGCTGATTTAAATATATAAATATAGATATTTTCTTTTCATTAGGATAAATATCAGGTGTCAAGAAACAGAAAATGTTTGGTATACGGATTAAAATATATTTCATAGTTTATGTAGTACACACTCCCTTTTCTTAAAACATCGCGATTAACACATAAAAAAATCATTACCCTAAGACACCCAATGAAGTGTCCTGACGGGGTTGCACTTCTCCACCAACCATTAACCATATGACGTCTGTTCTCAGCCCTTTCTTCCACTCTGCTCCTAACAAGACTGTTAATTAGCTGGGGCAACCCACTCTACTCAGCAAATCACCTCTCCTTTTAAAAAAGTGCCAAATAGCAAATTTTCAAAGAGAGCAAATTGGTAGTCCTGAAAAAAAAAACTCCTACCATATTCATTCAGGGCAGCTGAAGATGAAAAGGTTAAAGAAATCTGACCAAAAAAATGTAATCCTGCAATTGTTTAAGTGATGGTTCATTAGACCCCAGGACAGACATACAGAGGAACCTCGATTTAACATATTTCAGATGTAATTAAATCTGCAAAAATGAATATTTGATCCCCTGATCCCCCTGAAAAAAAAGTCTTGCCTGTAGTACAGTACAGCAAGTTTAATCATTATGTAAGTTTTACATTGCATATTTAGATATCTATTGTCATATGTGCATGTTTAGCCCTTTTGTTGCGTTTTTGCATATTTTCACACCCATGGAAAAAAAATCTCCATTTTGGACAATCGAATTTACGGACCAGTACTCTGCCAGTACTGTTTAAATCGAGGTTTCTCTGGATATATACACGATTGCCACATAGTATGCCTTTATTTTACAGCCTAGTGTACTTTTTTTTCTTTTTCTCAGGGTGACGTGCTGTGAGACAAGCCTGTATTAGAACCGTTTTATTTCATACATTTATTTAAGAACACTTGTACACATGCACAATACAGTACAGAGTACAACATATCTATGTTATGTATATGTTATAGAAATATATCCCTCTGTCTATGTATCCACCACTATAACTACTGTATGTATTCAGATTCAGTTTTTTGCAAGCCATTATTCTTCTCCCCGTTTTCGGGAGCCGTTGCCTTTTAGCCTGTGCCTCTTCAGCGCAGGTGGCCAATGCTTTGATTGCTGCGGTTAAAGAATCCACTCGCTAACCTATTTCAGATGGGCATTGTTGGAGGTTGGTTGTAGCCAGAGGCCCTTGGGATCTGAGCTTATTGTCAAATTGGTTTAGGTTGTGACCGCACATACCTTCTTCTCTGGTGGGTCTACTCTGACCATGTAACGCTCTTTAATCAAGGGTATAAAAGGAGCAGGCATCTTTCTATTTATTTACTTATTTAAAGTTTTTTGCAACCATAATGCAGAGACAACACTTTTACGAGACTGTTAGTCATATTCATAATTGCCCTTATTATTACTTTAAGCAATACATTAGCTCTTTTCCTCACACGACACTAAACTCCTCACATGAAACTGGTCCTCCAGTTTTTATAAAAATCACAGTTCTCAATAGAGAAATCTTTTCACACATGCACTTTGTGTATTTACCGGTCAATTTTAAATGCATGAGAGTCTAGCATATAACCTTGCTTACGCTATAGTTACCTGTTTCTGGCTAATTACCAGGTCAGGTCATGTGGGAATAAAGGCAGAGTCATTTACATGATCTGATGCAATAGGGTCCAAGGAAAAAGTTTCGGGTGTCTGATTATAAAACTGTTCTGTTTTCAAGTCTACACACCAAACTCTTTGTGAGATAAGATACCTTTGTTGATCCCCTTGCGACAATTTGAGTGTTACAGCTTCTCCAGCACAGAGTAAATATAGACATAGTATTGAATATAACAGAGTATATAATACAATAAAATACTGATTATATAATAAAATTATACAGCAGTATGACTTATTGAGTTTTTGTGCAAGGACGGCTAGCTTGCCAGTAGGAGGACAATATGACAATTATGACAATATGAATTGCCCAGTCACTATGGTTCTTCATAAGCTTATTTAGTTTGTTGTTTGACCAGCATTGATGGCAGCACCTTTATACACTGACCAGGCATATCATTATGTCCACTGACAGATGAAGTGAATATAACTGATTATTTCACCGGTTATATGGTGTGATATATTAAGCAGCAAGAGAACGTTTTATCCTCAAAGTCGATGCGTAAGGATTTGAGGGAGTTTGACAAGGGCTGAATTGTTCAGCTCTTGTTGTGTTCCCATTCGGCAGTAGACAGTGTCTGTCAAAAGTGATCCAACAAAGGAACAGGGGAGTAACCAGCGACATTGATGCATATGCAGCACAAGATGAGCTACCATAGCTCAAATAGCTGAGAGTTAATGCTGATTCTGATAGAAAGGTGTCAGAATACAAAGTGTATCACAGTTTCAGGGCGGTTTGGTAGCAAAATAGGACCAAAACAATATTAAGAAGGTGGTCATAATGTTACGGTCCATAACATTAGTCTTCTGGATGTGTTATTTAGTTCAAACTTTTGGTTTGAATCCGACATGGTAAATAGAAATGCAAAAGTTGCATGTGTGAAAAACAAAAAGCATTACTTCTTTTAAATGTTATACGAGCTTAACTCAAGAAATAGTTATCTTCCGCATCATCACTGTTCTTCATGAATGTATCTTAAATTTCTGCACCCGCTGAGCTACCCCACCAGGGAGTAAGGTGAAGCAGCATGCATTTCAGCCCAATTTAAGGGTTTGGAGGGGGAAAAAAGACCCCTATGAACATTTTATAACACAACCCATGAGTAATCTGTTGGATCTGACATACAAGGACAAACTCATCATAAACATAAACATCCCGAGCTTGTTACCCCTAGCAATCAGCAATCACTTGAATTTGCTCCAGCGGCGTTCTGTATTGGCATGCAAGGCTACACTGATCTCAAAGTTCTCATGGCATGACATGCTGACATGCTTTTTCAGTTTATTGTGGTGTTTTAATTGACTGATTCTTGCATAGCTGGTTGTCCAAAGCTTACCTTAAAATTAGTGAAATAGGAATAGTTGTCGTCTACCTTCACACTATTCAGTCCTGCCTGGTGCAGCATACAGTCCTGTCAATACACCAATCTTACGATGCTTAAGGAAAACTTACACCTAGAGCTAAATCTTCAATGTTCCAGAGTAAAAGAAGCAACTTCACTTCATTTTACAATCCATTGTAATGTTTCTATGCACTTCAAAGCAGGTTCACATGTTATTTTTAATTGTATTTATTAAGTTTTTTGACAGAAATGTTCTGTTCAGGATCTGATCATATTTGCAAATGTAGGACACAAACCCATTGAAAGAATGAGAATGTGTATATCAGGGAAAAAAAACAGTGGCAAGGGAAATTTAGACTTTCTAGTCTCTATGTGAAGTATCAAATGGATAATAATAAAGAATGCAAACACGAAAGGCAGTACCGAACTCCCAAAGTAGATATTACATTGCTATTACATTGTTGTTATATTTTTGCTGACCTTTAACCATCATATCTCCAACACAATCACAAAACACCAAACAATACATTTGATTGCTTGCGGTTTATCAATAGAGAGATAAAATAGCCATAATCCAATCCCACAGATCCATACATCAACCAGCACAGCGATCAATAGTATTCTTCTATGCTATGAGTGGACTGAGAATGATCTGAATATTCCCAATAAATCGAGCTCCATGTCAACATCTCTCGTATAGCACAACGATTCACTTTATCTAGAAGAGTCTGAGGAAACCTGTGTAGTCCACATCCAGCTTCGGTTCCCCAACAGTATTACTAGACCACGTGAAGAAAAGGTATTAAATCCTCATCCGTCCTGTTCACGATATGCGCTCATAGAACTCACCAGGCCAAATGTACAGTCTCCGTCTCTGTTTCGATGTTAAACCGAGCAAGAATAATTGAGTAAATAAATGAATGAGTAAATAAAGCGTATCAGATATGGTTAAAATACTGTGTACATATTTGAACTTTTGGTTTCTAATTTATAAAATATAAGCTTTAGCTCTTGGAGTACTTAATTTTTTTTTCCTTTCATGCGTAGCTTTGTGTTTTTTATTTTCTATTGCTGTAAAGTGTGTAAATATATCTTTATGATAATAAGTAATATTAAAATATTATTTTAAGAATCATGTGTCAACTTGTTATTTTTTTATATAAAAAATGGGATGAGGGGGTGCTGACGGTCCATTAAGAACATGCACTAGCTCAAAGCTATCATTCAAGGTTCGAATCCCAGCATCCCCAGTTTGGGCATCTACCGACATACATGACTGGATAAGTCTGGTGAGTTGGGGGGATGGCTAAGGCCCCACGGCTGATTGACATCCTGGTAAGGGTGAGGTATTTGAATGTGCCCTGTAATTCTAGGGAAACCTGATCCAATGTGACCCTGACCAAGCATGGTAAAAGAGTGGCAACAATGCACTGAATTTAAAAAGTTGTAAAATGTAGTTTTGTTTATTTTAGCTCTGTCAGAGTCAGCATTCAGACACATGGGAAGAAAAAAAAGTGGATTCATGAAAATGGGTTGTTTAATAAATCTAAAGGTGAATTAGTATAAAAAGATTTTGGGGCAGTATAGAATAAAATAAAATAAAAAGACCATTATAGTTTTCAGCAACAAGTCCAAAAGTCAGGGTCTGTCCTGGTATATGGCTGTCCCAGTGCCCTTACCAAAGGTCATTTACACTTCTGTGATAGCAGCATTAATGCAGAAAAGTACTATGAGATCTCAGAGCAACATATGCTGTCTTGAAGGCAGCATCTTTTCCAGGGACGTCCTGCAGTTTGCAAAACCAAATGGCATGGCTTTAGAAGAAGATGGTATGTATACTGTACAGGCCTGCAGTCCTTACCTGTACCTATTAGAACTTTAAAAAGTGGTAAATGTCTTACTTTCCCAACCTTTTCTTTGGGGTTATAAAATGCAAATGTGATATCACTTTTTATTTGAAATTAACAAAATTTATATTTGATTGTACAGCAATTAAATCAAATTATAGTACAGAAGTTTTATTAAAAAGTTAGTGTGGTGGCGATAGGGGATCACACTATATTATACTATTAGGATTTTAAACTTAACTATCCATGTTTTTTTTACCACTTAATTATTCTGTTCAAGGACTCAGTGGAAGCAAAATGAGGAAAACCGCCTGGACAGGTTGCCAGTTCATTACAGGTCAAACACAAACTCACACACATTCACATTTAGAACTGTTAGAGAGAATATGTTAACTCCACAGAGAAAGGACCCAAACCGTTCCACAAGATAATCGAACCCAGGACCTTCTTGCTGTGAGGTTAAATAAATGAGAAGTTTGACCATGACTACTCTGAGCAGTTCACTGAACCCATTTTAGCCACTGATCACTTGCTGTGCTTCTGATATTTTCCAACGAGTTTGAGATTATATGTGACCAGTCAAGCAGCACGGGCTCTCCCAGCTATACGCAACAGGCAATAAATACATAGGAGAAAACCATTCTGAAGAAGGTGAAATGTAACAGTAAATATATGATTTACTGTAATATGAACACTTTAAACTTGACTTCGAACCAATAAGGCCAGGAATACTGTGAAATGTCAAAAAGAAGCAGTCCTGTTGGAGTTTAAAGAGAGCACTAATAAAAGATTCAGAGCAAAGATGTGTAAGATTTCACCATCTACAGTCTTTAATACTATTAAATTATTCAGATAATCTATAGATATCGGTGTGCATAAACAGTAATAATTTAACATTAAATACATGTGACCATCAATCTAACATACAGTTCTAGACCAAAAGCCAGAATGTGTCTGTAAAGAATAGAACCATGTGGGTTCAGGAATACCTTTGAAATATCTTTGAATCTGCAAATGAAAGTTAATAATCTACCAAGTAAAGCCAAAATAAGCAACATCCAGAGACTCTCTATGTTAAAATAATACACATTTTGCAAAGTAAAAATCTGTGCTAGATGTTTCACACTGGTTTGTGTGTATTCATTTATTGCTTTAAATATTTATAATTATAATAACTATATGTTGTCTACATGTAAGCACTGGGTGTAGCTGAAACGCTTAAACTCACATAATGTGTCAAACCTCATTAAATTATCCCAAGACTTATCTGTATTGTTTTATTATTGACTGGTCAAAAAGTAAGTCAAGTAAAGTGCAAAATTATTGTTGTATTTATTAATTTATTTATTGGTTAAGTTTTGTGTTTGTAATTATGGGGGATCTTCAAAATGTGTCCGCAGTCTTAGGTTTCAGTTGGTAATGGTGAGGGTGGGAGGAGTAATAATTGTTAATGTCAGAGTTTACAGTGTTGGCGACGGAGTCTGGACTTTTTAGAGTGTTAAAGGAAGCTTTAAATGGGAAGAAGGTTTTCATATGAGGATGGTCAGCAATGGTCAGTAGTATGAAATCAACCAAAAACATGCATCACAAAGGAAGAATGACTATGTACAAAAAATGTCATTTGTCTTTTTTAAGAACCCTTTATAATCATTTTTTTTATTTTGAGATTGATGCGAGCAGTGGGGATAGTTAAAATATCTACAATATAGCTGTGTAGTGCTCATCAAGCTGAGCAATTCTTCTAGGTTGTAACCTGAAGTACTAAATCTTTAAGCACATATAGGTTTGTTCACACGGTCATACATTGTCAACTAAATTAAAAAGGTATAGTTTTTAGCAGTGCTTTAACATGTCAGTGTGGCTTTTTGCTCCGCGATAAGAGCTTGACAGTTGGTGCTGGGAGTGAAAGAAATAGTGAAGTCTGAATGAAATGAGTGCTTTATTCACCCAAAGGTCCTCAGCCATGCTGAGCCCAGTGGGACTGATCTGGGAAGTGTCTGCTTTACATGCAAAGCTGACATGGCCTGACAGGCAACAGGCTGTCCCACAGGGCAAGCACACCCCAATTTAAAGAGGTTATGTCATCAAACCCAGGTCACCTATATAATTGAGCAAAAGGTCACCACAGTGGTATGAAACATGAAACACAGATCTAGAGTTATAGTTCATCTCTTGCAAGAAGCTTCTCCACAAGACAGTTAGGCATCCCAGATGGCTCTTTCAACCTCTAAAGGGTGAAAGGAGACGGCATCAGTGTTGACACTTTGTTTGCTTTTGTATGTTGTACGGACCCAAAATGCAACTGTGCTTTAGTGTCTCCAAAAAGTAGGTAATTTTGTGAAATGGAATGTCACCCAACTCTGAGGTAAATGCTTTTATTATTTATTTACAATAACATAATTCTAGGACAAAGTTTTTAGAATTTAAGAATAATAGAATATACTAGAAAACCAGTGCCAAGAGTCAGAACTACCCAGTTTTAAACTCAGTGTTGCCACCGGTGGGGTGAGTGTGAGTCATGCCATTAGGATGCACAAACCAGGTCATTGTAGGTCTAGTCTTAAGCTCTGATGAATAAGAGGATTGCATAAGGAAAGGCATTAGACATTAAAACTATGCCAATCCAATAATGTGACCAAAATCCGTAGTGGTGAACCCTAATGGGATCAGTGAAAAAGTTCACATGAGAATTCTCTAGAAGAGAAAATATAGAAAAATAGAAAAACTTTGAAAGGCTGGGGTCAGAGTGCAGGGTCTGCCATTATACAGCACACCTGGACCATGGCTGTTTAAGGACTTTCTCCAGGATCTAACAGTGGATGTGTGGCAGAGCTGGGATTTGAACTCCCAAACTTTCTATTCCTTTTACCCACTAAACTAACACAGTCCCCGACAAGCATCATAGATAAATTGAATTGCGGCCGCAAAAGGAAGCCAGCAAAGAGAACTCAGCAGTGGGGTGATGTGGCAGTGTTCTTGCACTGCAGCAATTCTACTTGAATGTGTAATTATTTGTTTCTTGATGCAGTCAAACATATCATAGGAGAGAGGCGATATCACAAAGTACAGTAGACCCTTGACTTACGAAAGTAATTGGTTCTGAAGGGTTGTCTGAAGTTCATTTGTTAAATTAGAAATAATGTACATACAATTAATATGTATCAGATCTCCCAAACAACCCCCTTTATCCAACAAGTATAATTTCCCTTAAATATTACATGATAGAATAGAATCATTTCTGTAATAAACAAAAAATACACTGTACTGTATATAATCCCATTTAAACATATTTAAATATGTCCCAAATTGCCCCAAACCTCACCACTACATCTTCTCTGCTCTTTCTTCGGGTCATTTTGATGTTTAATTTTAATAATTTACATAAAACACTGGAAAAAAACACATATTGGGTAGGGAGTTAGTTAACAGTTAACGAGTTAGCGAAAACAGTTAGCATCATGCCATTCAAACCAATGGGATGAGGTGTGACAATGCACTGGCATGTCAAATAAAGTCTCCCAGTCACTGACAAGCCTGAATTTGCAAATAAAAACACTCAACCACCTTTATACAAATTAAACATCAATAATAACTTATTATTAATAATAATTAATCACAATTTATTGAAAATAATTCAATTCTTTGCCCCGCAATACTGCCTATGTTAAAAGTGCACAAGGTTTGAACACTTCGTGATGTCACGTGTTTTGTTTGCGTCTGTTTGTGACCTGAAAATTCTGTATGGTTAACCGTTCATAAGTCAAGGGTCCACTGTATTGATGTTGCCAGAAATAAAACTTTTCTATTAGAGAGTTCTACCATTATAAAAACAGTGGAACTAAAAGGGAGGAGCACTGGTCTGCAACATGCAATTGTCCAAAACGGAGAGAGGAGGGAAATATATAAAGTCACTACAATGCTAAACATGCACACGTGATAAACAACAAAATGAACAATGTAAATATGTCAAAATAAATATTGAAATTGGCAAACTGTACTATCAGGGATTCATTTCATATTTCATAAATGGTCAAAGAAGCACCGCTTTCTACTTTCTTAATAAGTTCAAACTTTATAGCAATACCTAGAAGTACCTCTTTTGCTTAGGACTTCTTGTCTTTCCAAGCTATTATTAGGAAATTAGAACTTGCTAAAATTAAGCATATAACACTGAAAATAAGATGAGAACAAAGTGAGCCTCCCGACAAAACAAGTGCTGTCCCTCATGTAAACGGAGAGACGTGTGCCAGCTAGTGGACAATTCCTGAAATACTGGTCTTGGTGTGCTTCTTAGATGATTAAACTGGGTATTTAATAATTCAATTAAATTAAAGCATCGCTGTATTTAAATTAGTTTTGATTTTGTAAATATTCCCAATTCATTTTCCAGGTCCGTCACTTTAGATTAATCATCCAAGTTGATGTGTAGGAGATCTGGCAGTACATTGTCAAATCACTGCCATTCCAAATGTCAAAACTCCAGAAAGCACTTCAAAATCACAGACCATTAAGCACATTATGCCTGCCGTGAGGTGCCAGGCAGACTTGCATGGGGTCTGTTAATGCACTGAAGTGGAAGGAAAACATTTGGATTGCAAAACTAAGCCTGGAGTCGGGCAAAAAAGGAAGAACAACACAGGCCTAATGCACCTCAGCTGTGTTAACACTGACGGTTCTGCAGAGGTGATGGTTCACTGACTTGGTCATGAAAACAAGACCAGCACAAACACACTCAGTCAGAAAGGGCGAGTTGTGGTTAGCTATAAAGAATCGATACGGAGAACGTCAGAGATTTTTTTTTAGAGCTGGTGGCTTGAAGAATGACTTTTGGCTCTCTGGTTACTGCTTTAATCAGAGAACTGATTTCTTGTGATTTCTTCAACGGGCCCCGTGGGAAGGACCTGGTCAATGGACTATTTCAGGCATCGGTGTCTGGAAGCTGAAAGGGGTGTTGGTGTTAAGCCTGCAATATGCTTCATCAGAAGTAACTTTAGAGCTAGTTTTAGAATAGCAGGAGGTTCTTAGCTGTCCATCAGATATAATGCTGGGTTGTAAACGGGCCACGGTAATGAACGAAGGCTGAACGGGTCTACCAAAACAAAGCATGTATCTGGTGAGCTTGAACACTCATTTACATTTGTGAAACACTTTTT
>JAYDZG010000004.1:7402745-7413127 GCA_034509265.1 Microcambeva bendego
TCTCGTAAATTTAAAAAACATCGATTACAATAGGTCCTAGTATATGATCAAATCATTAATTAACATTTTTGAGGGGAAAGTAACTACGTAAAAAAGACTTAAACTTTCAAAGTTACATACACTACTCGCAAAAAGTTAGGGATATTTGGGTTTGGGGTTAGAATTATGAAAAAATGTAAAAGGTAGAAGTCTGCAATGAGGATTTCCTCATCTCAAACAATGTATTGAATTTTTTTTTTAAATCAGTGGTGGGTATACCCCAACAAAAATGCCAATGTTTCAGTAACTTGTCATGTGCCCTTGTGCATCAATTACAGCCATGGCATCCCACTCTTCTTGATGGTCAGCCCTCAGGTCATAGAGATTTTGGGGTACCGAGTTACGACCTCCTGTGACTCTTCTGTGGCTTTGCAGTCCCATACACAAAAATTGTTATACTTTGTGTTTTCGGACACCTTTTATCTGTTGGATCAGACCACACATGCATCAGTTAGTCTTGGCAAGCCATGTTTACCACTGTTCCTTCCTTGGACCCCTTTCCACATATGTTACCTGTAATAATCCATTTGATTTCAACCAAACTCAACCCGATAGGTTACACCTGTGCTGATAGAGCAATTCTTAAATCTCTTAACAATTTTGGTTGCTTCAACAATAAAATATGTAATTACTGTAATCTATATATTTGTATTTTTAAAGATTATATTCTAAGTTTGCTTAATTATGGGAAGCACAGTGGATAAGCGGGTAGCACCATCATCTCATAGCTAGAAGGTCATGGGTTTGAGCCCCAGATGGAGTGGTCCGGGTCCTTTCTATCACGAGTCAGGCTGTCACAGGTATCTGGAGGATGCATTGAGGAGGATCCATTGAGCAAACACAATGATCAAGATGGTCCTACAAATACTCAACTGGGTTCATGTCTGGGGATTTTGGCATCAGGTAAGTACTTGGAAGTCTTGGTCATGATCTTTAGAAGATTCTTGTAATGTGACATGACACATTGTCTTGCTGGAAGATCCCATCCGGCTCAAGTTAGATGATCAGCATGAATGGATGGATTCATACCCAACTCATAAAAAAACCACTAAGCCAACTTACAAAACGTGACTTCTTTCATGAGCTAAGCACTACAACCATAAACAGTAGAAAGTGGTCATAATGTGACTCGACAGTGTACGATGCTTCTTCATGAGACATGTACAAAGAATGTATAATCAATGATGGGAAAATCTGAAGAATGCAGAAGTGCCAAATAAATCACTAAACAGATCACAATCACCTTCAAAATTACACAAAGAGCCACTACGACTTAAAGAAAACAGTTTATACCTGCTCCTCAGTCCAGCTTAAATACTGACTCATTCTTGTAGTTCATATCCAAAGTGCTCTGGACGAACTGCAGATAAAATAGGTCTGGTATATATGCTCTATAGTTTAAACGTAAATGTAATTCATTTATCTGAAGCTAGAGCCAAAGGGTCATCTGCCGGTCAGCAGTCTGAGCCTTAATGAAACAACTGTGGAAAGAAAACCTACAAAGTACCGACCACCTCAGTGAGACGATCAAGAAAGATGAGGCAACAAGCAGCAATTCAATTTAAAGATTGATGCTGTTTACTTGGACATTTTCAGTGGAACTAAGAATAGGAAAAAAAGTATATAAAGAAATGTAATATATAACATGTATGCCTCATTCCAGACATGTTACCTGCAAGGTACTACATGGTTTTTTGTTCTTATTTTCATTCATATGATTCAAGGGAAATACTTCCTTCTTTCTCGACAACACCACAACGCATATATATTTAAGACAACCCCAAATCAGAAAAAATTGGGATAGCAATTTCTTACAGTTACTTTGACAGGACGGATTTGAGATATTTTATATTTTGACTACTCAATGTCATTTCATGTATTAATAAACATTGATTTTTCACCACAAAAGGCATTTTGGCATTAAAGATACATTTCATTTTGTCTTCATTTCTCCACTCATTCTCTTCTTTCACTGCCATGATGTTCAGCTTAAACTTAGATTTTTAGCCTTTACGCACTAAAATTTCTTCTGGATTCTGTGAATTGTTTAATGATATTAACCACTGTAGATGGATAAATATGCAAATCTCTTCCGATCATTACATTTCATTATTTTCTCACACAATTGATGAACAACTGGAGACCATCCTGCCCATCTTTGCTCATTAAAGGATCAGCTTTTGTACCAAATCAGGATAACAATCAGTTGTTGACATCAGCTGTTTGGAATCACATCATTTAGTTTTATCACCTCATATAATCTCACTTTATTTCTAAATTTGCTGAAGGTATATTGACAAGTGAAATAAAGTTGGGTTAAAACTGTACATGTAAGGAACACTGCATTTTTATTTATATGTTTATTAATTTTTGCAATTTGATACTATCCCAAGTTTTTCTGTTTAATGGTTGTAATTTTTTGTATTATTAAGATTAATATATGTCAAAATACATTCAACATACCTTTATGTTATAATCCTAATAATTAAATAAATATATAACACAGGTCATAATATGAAACTGTTCAAATTTTTAATAGATTTCATTTATAGTTTGGACAAATATGGGCATATATTTTACATATATAAATAACAATGTGTGTACATATATTACACTTGTGAATGGGAAGAGAGGAAGCATGAAAGAGAAGGAACAAGAAAGAAATCTTCATTCCTAAATATCCCTGACATAACGAAGAAAAAAAATGCAATAATTTATTATTATTTTCATAATATTAGGGAAACACTGTCTCAATAGTCCTCTCATTTTGTTTATTTTCCATCTTTATTTTCACCCCTTAATCACCCCTCGGTCCCTCTTTATTTATTTACAGTATAAACACAAGCTAGGTTATGTAGCTCTCAGAACCAGTATTGAATCTTAAATGAGCTCCCTCTTTCAACAGGACACTGTTTGTTTGCACAGCCGTTAAGGCTTGTATAAAACCAGTTCGGAACACCTATCAGGGGGGTGAGCCTCGAATTGAGTTATACAAGCTGCTCGGGTCAGCAGCACCACCGTCCTCTAATCTAATTTCTCATGTCCGAAGCAGAAAAGATGTTGACTGATAGGGCCTGCTCTACTCGGATCAAATATCAGCAGGCATAAGCAAATGACTCCTCTTCACCAGCCCGGGAAATGGCTTTTGTTTGTGGACGTTTGGAGTAAAAAAACTTACATATTGGTCAGAGAAGTGAGTAGAACTTTCCAGAATAGACTTCACGGGGTTCAGGTCAGACAGTAGTGGTCTGTCTAGGATGGATCTTTTAAGATGGTCAACCTCTGTATGCTCAAATTAAGGTTATTATCACCCCGGATCTACAGCGTAACCTTCTGAATAATGACAATAATACACAAAACCTTAATTTGTTATATACAGTATAGTCGAGTGCCAACATTTGCAGGGGTTACAGTCTTAGAGCACTCGCCAATTGTGAAAATGCCAATAAATGTATATTTTTATAGTTTAAACCCCCCGGTAAATTATGAAGTGGGATGACATAGCAGTAGCCAATGAGCAGCCAATGACCTCTAACTTCTGAGAACAGGATCACCAACTTTAACCGCATTTTCCTCTTCGGTAGCTTTGTGTTCTCACTACAGTACAAAAAATATGATACAGTGTTATACAGTCTTACCTCGTTTATCTCACCACTTGTCATCTCGCCAAAATCATCCCTTGCCACCTGTTATTGCAGGACGGATTTCCCTTCATGTACTTTATCATCTTCATGTATGTATAACAAGGTTTAAAGTGTGACTGTACTGTCAGCTGCTGAATAAAACACATTTTGCCAAGCTATGAATTGTTTATTCAATAATGAAACATTTAGTTAAGCTTTAAAATTTCACTTGACTAAACAAGTCACGCTGGCTTTGTATCAATATCTTAAGCATACTTTTACATTACAACTCCAGTTTCCTCCCACAGTCCAAAGACATGCTGCCAGGTTGATTGGGGGCACTGAATTGTCCTGTAGGTATCTGTGATGGACTGGCGCCCCTTCCAGGGTGTTACCGTGTGCTTCAATAGGTTCCAGCACCCATACCTGACCCTAATTAGTATAAGGGGTTAAAAAAATGAACTGGGCTGAACTGAAGTAGTACATCTAAATTGCTTTTAGGTGTTTAGGAGTCTGTGAATCTGTACTGCACAGTGAGGCACTAAGGACAAATCTGCAAATGACTGAGGCTACGAACTCTTAACTGAATACTCGTACAGGTATACAGTACAATTCAATTCTTTATACCCATAGCTCTGCTTGGTTGTAAGAGCACAGCCATTGTATGGCATCCCTAGAATGGAGCATATTGAGAGCATTGCTCTAGGGCCCCACAGTGGTTGCATGGCAGAGCCTGGATTCAAACCATAATCTTTTGATTGAAAGCCCATTGAAATAGACCAATGGTGTAAATCTGGGGTGCTCAGACATCAATCCCGGTTCTATGTGTCAATGATGCCGTTAATCAGTAGTACATGAGCTACAAGGATGAATTTATACTCAAATTCTTCAGAGTGCCTTCCACACAGAGTACGCTCTTCAGTCGTCGAGAGTAGGAAATGGTCATCATCATCATCATTTCAGGGCTGAGAATAGTTCACCACTCCCCAAAAAATGCATCTGATCAGTGGTAGTCTTATGGGGATTTCCTTCAACTGCGCCCAGTAGGGGGTGCCACAGCAGATCGTGATTCGCGTTATTACTTCGGCATAGTTTTACCACCAGATGCCCTTCCTGACACAACACTACCTATTCATCTGGGCTTGGGGCCTGCACTACAATGTATGTAATTGCCCACACAAAGTGTGCAAAGAGGCCACTGTCAGTTAATATGTTTTTTACCAACAAATATAGCTGAAAAATGATTTTATATTATTGTCAAATATCTAACTTGACACACTGCTTGAAGCTAACTGTAAGTATGTTGCCCCTACAGTCACGATGTGAGAAAAGCCTCTTCATTGTTTATCACAGATGCCTTTCTTACTCTCTCCTCCCCCATACTCCATCCTCATCGGGAGCATTGGGATTTAAAAGGCCAGATCCATCATTGACCGCTGACCTGAAACTCTGCTTTGATGACCGACCTCCTGACCAAACAGTCAAGATTTGGGGCTAAAGAGAGGAATGACCTCAAGGTTCTCAAAGGCGCTGCTGAGCCGCTGGGGTTAACCGCGATCACGCCAGTCGGGTAGGGCCAAGCGGTCTGACGATCCTAAAACCCGCAACAGCAGGTCTTTAATCAACAATCAGGCCATTAAGTCGGCGTTTCGGAGAGCTAAGCCAAACGGCAATCATTTCCATTTTAACGAGCCCGTCTCAGGCTGGATACGCTCGTGTTTTCTCTGAGCGAGGACTGAAATTATCAAAGTGAAAATTAACTGTTTAGGGGGGAAATGTGATGTATTAGAATTATAAAATGCATTAACAACTGGTACAAGCACGGCTAATTCGGGCTTCATTTTGAAGCAGCACTAATCATAACACTGCATTTGTTAGCTGGAAAGAAAATAAGGCGGGAGAACAACATGAACTGAGCAATTTTGGTTGCTCTACACAACAGACCCAACATACCCACAGACGGCACCTGGTGGAAGAATGTATTTGTGTGTAAGGGTGCTGGTTGGGGTTATAAGTCAAAGGATCTGGTGCCCCGAAGCACTAAGAATGATAAAGTGCCTGACCAGCGAAAACAAGGGCCCCAAAGATAGAGTGGCTTCCTCCCATGTCTGTCATGTTTCATATCCAGACAATTAACGGAGTCGGTTTGGCTGCGTAGGTCATTTAAGTTTGAATTTGAAGCAAGGCCCGCGGTAGCCAATAATCTTATCTGATTGACCATGATTAGCGACATTTGGCAGAAGCTAATGCAACGGAATATGGTGCACCGTTATCTCAGTTATGCTAAGTGCTACATTTGGTTCAGAGTCTGAAGTCAAATGAGGAAAGTATGGAAGGATATAACTCAAGCTGGGCTAAATGAGACATTTATGAGACTCTTTAGGAGAAGTAAAGAACTGAGGCATTCATTGAAGACATAATACATAGACAGTTAATAGGACCGGGAAAAATATTTAATTTATTGATTTATAGCATGTTACCTAAACCAACCAGGCTATTACCAACACACCACCATTGTACTAAAAGTTAAATTGTCAAAACACAGCTACGTTTGAAATGAACTGGCTCAGGGCTTTAGGGAATACTACCACGCACCCGAGTCATCCGATAGCATTCGGACAATGTAGAAGAGGTCAGAGGTTGAGAGGATGTAATTGATCAGCGCTTGAGCGTCGGGTGACAAGAGTCAGAACAAAACCATACCAGTCCTTGTTTGTGTGGAGTGTTGAAGCAAAGGTTTGTGACACAGCTGAAAATGAGCTATATCAGATTGCTCTAATACTGGATTTTATTTTAATAATTTGGTTAGTATTCATTTTAATGACGTAGTTCTTATTACCTTCAGAGTACAGACAAAAAGCAATTATTTATTGTATTTATTTTCTCATTAATCAACACAGTAATTATTGCTAAATCACAAAATGATTACAAGGAGATGAAAAGATGGACAGACAGTGTTGCCAGATTGGGCTGTTTTATGCTTTATTGGGCAGATTTTGGTGTAAATTGGAAAAGACAAACAGGCTTTGGTGGGTGCACAAAATTTGGGCTGGTTTGTAATCATTTTGGTGACTTGAAATATACCAAAAAAGCAGGTGGAATATAAAAAGATCTACCTACTCCAAGCACATCACACCTATTGTCAGTTTCAAAAGTTTGATTGACTGGATATTCTTTCTAGTCCAAAAGACGCCCATCAGTACAGTGATTCATAAAGCACCTTAGATGTATAGCAAACCTGACTTGTGTACTTGTGTCCATGGATCTTCACAATATCTACACATGGTTGGCTGTGTTAATTGTTATTCTCAATGTTATAATGCATTTAGGCTGCTTCAAAGACATGCAAACAAAACCAATTAAACCTTCACCATTTATAATAACTGATCTGTACTTTTTAAAATATTTTTTGTAGGTTTTTTAAAAATGCTAATCATCATCTGCTTATCCTGTGTGGTGTTGGGAAGTTATTCGTGCATTTTTGCGGATTTTGAAAAGGTTTTTGGCCGGAAACCACTGTTGCAATCTGGCAACCCTGTGGACAGATGTGATTCACAGTGTCTACTTAAATGGTTGTGTGTTAGCTTTTTGGACTCCAACTCAGCCAGTGTATATTAGTTTGGTAGCAAAACACAAGAGATGATTGGTGGCTTTTAACTGGTTGGAGACATCTGGTCCTTTTACTGGTAGCAAATTCGGTCTTCCTCCTTCTCCACCAAGGTCCTAGTACACAGGTAAAGCAATATAACCTCAGGATTTTTTTTTCCTTATGGGCCTTAATTTGAAGATTTTTTATTAGATTTTGGAGCGTGGGAATCCATAGGGATGTCACGATACTCTACCCATGATAGGATTCACGAAACTGGGTTCACAAACAAAGATTTTTAAAACCAAATTAAGTTTCCTGTTACTATTTCTCTTAAAAATACAATAAAATACTGTATTTGTGATAACCTCTCATTTCTTTAAATAATAAATTCACTTTTATTTATGAGTTTGGTACAAACTATGTAAAACATCTGTCATCTGTTTAAAAAAATAAAAACACATTTTATAAATAAATGAATTATACAAAATAAAGAAAGTATCCTCACATAAATAAAGTGACGTCAACCAGGCGAGGAGCATTTTACACGAAATTACCAGTTTGAATAGTGGAACATGAGAACCGATTTTCAACTTTCTTGTGGTGCATCTTTACATCCCTACTGAGTTTTAACTCACAGAAACTCTGGCTTACAGGGTTTTACATTCCTTTTAATCCTAGTGGTCTTTAACACATCTCGAAACTGTAAATGCCAAAATAAAGTACTATTTTTTTCCTCTATTGGAGAAGTTAAATGAAACGATGCTTGAATCTCAGCCAGATCTCAATCTCAGTCAGCATTACATGAGAAACTGGCCATATGTGTATTCCTATTCCATAGTCATATCTGACTCCATGTAAATAACTTTTACATATATATTTTTGAAGCTCGTAGATTAGGGTTAGGTTAGCGTAGTTCTTTTTAAAAAGACAGCAAGGATATTGACATTTTTAAGCACTTAATCACGCATGACAAACATCTCAGGTAGCTAAAAGACAATGAAGTCAAATTCTGGCTGGTATGACTTCAGAGTTGTCAGGCTATTGCCTTGTGTATTCACCCCCCCCCCCCCCCTTCCATTATTATTTTTTTTGAGCTATTGTGTGCAAATTTCGGAAGAGGCCGCATGCGTCACCGCACATACCGACAGGTGACAATGCACAATGCGGCAGCTGTATGGAAGCACGCGTCTTCAAGGATACAGGAAACAGCGCCCGGCTTTCTGCGACTGCAGATGGGTGCGTTTCCTGCAAACCGTTATTTTTAGGAATTTCGTCATACAAACCGGAGTTTATTTAAAATCACTAATGAACTCATCCTTCCTATTCTAAAACTCGAAAGGAAATCTCATCTAAACACGAGTCGGAACTGAATACGTCATCGAATTAGATAACCACTGATACTGTATTGTTTTGATCACTGTACAATCCAAACAGCTTACTAATAATCATGAATTAGGAAATAAAAGGGCTTTTTAATTGGTAAAATATTGTGAAATTATTAAAAAAAAAAAATTTAAACATTAGCATACCAATTTATTATTTAAAGAACTATTTGGGGGACACTTAATTGTCCTGTGGGTATCTAACCACTAGGAGAAATAAACCAGTGCATTGCAGTGCAGGCCCCAAGCCTGGATAACCAGGGAGGGCTGCGTCAGGGAGGACAATCGGGCATAAATCTATGCCAAATCAATAATGCAGACCATGATCTGCTACAGCGACCCCTAGTGGGAGCAGCCAAAAGACAAAAAAAAAAGTTTAATTCAGTGTAATTTCCTCATTTCTTTTGTATTTTATTTCTTTCTCTTTTTCTTTATTTCTTTCTTCTGTTCTGTCTTTTTTCCTTCTTTCTTTTTTGTTGTAGTGCACATAAATGATACAATACCTACTGGAGATTCTGAAAAGCTAGGGTAGTGCAGCCTTAAAGTAATCTTTATCTTTTTTTATGTAGTAATTATTGTGACCTGTGTGATACATATGGGAAAACCTTTCTTATTTTATTTTCATATTTATATGGTCTGCCCTGGGAGCAAAAGGATATGAGGGTGTGTTTTTATAATTTTTTGTCCTTAAGTAAAATGCATTAGTTTTCAATCCTGACTAAATGCCTGCTGCTTTAAATTAAACCAGTAACATTCTACCAAGACCATTCTTTAAAGTCGGGATTTTGTCATTTTATTATATGAATTTTGGCTTTTATGAGTTCTTTATTTGCACGCCCTGACATCTGCAATTCAGCAATTGAGCTGTGTATGTTCATAACTCAAGGGTAGATCTCCAAATCGGCTTAGTTCTAGTTGAATACTTTTAAGCTGGGAGCAAAATTTCATTAACTCCTGAACTAATTTTGGATTTTTGGATTTTGTGAAGAGTAATTGGTCAAAATTGATTGATCACATTGTGCATGGGTAACTGATGCAAAATAATAGTGATATATGTAAAAGATGCACTTAAACAAGTCCCTAAACGATGACTGACCACATAAAGACTTTCTTTTTACGTTTATGAGTACCTAAAATGTATTCAAATTATAGTCAAATAAGTCTTAAGCTTCTTTTCTTGCCACTGTATGTTACAATATTACCTGTAAGCAGCAATTTCTATGTCCAGTGCCATCTTTTCATTAAGCAGTTCCTCGTGGTCTGCAATTTGTTCATTCATCTGGACCTGCAAGTCAGCTTCGTCTTCCTCCAACTGGCAAATGCTGGACTGGATAAAAAGTAGATGAGCAGAGTCATGCCTTAATATCTTGTATCATTATTTTTTCGAGACATAGTGTACAGCTTTTTAAAAACATAAGCTCTATTATAGGGAATTCCCGGTTCATCCATCAATCTCTGATTCAGGCTGTCAAAGATGGCATGACTGACCCTGATGTCTGCTTTGAAGAGGCTTTTTTTTGTATTGATCTAACTACTATGAGTGTAGCAAAAAGAAAATAGTAACTTAAAGCGATCCATAGTTGGGAGTAAAAGTGATTAAAAATAACCTTGCTCTCATTATTATTGATGGACTTGGGCTTCAGTGCACTAATCTACACAATACTGCCAAAAGTGATTTCTCTCTCTTATACTATAACAGCTTCATTGAAGTCTTTCCACAAGGTTTAGGAGTGTGTGTATGGGGTTTTA
>JAYDZG010000004.1:7749588-7766993 GCA_034509265.1 Microcambeva bendego
ATAAAGACCGTAACCAGGTGAGGGTCATTGCGCCTGATTAGCGCCGATTAGAGCTGCTGAGAGGCGCGGGGTATAAAAGTAGGCGACTATGCCGTGGTCGGACCCATAAGGGCGCGGCTATAGTCGAACTCGTTACAGTAGCTAATATTTTTTAAAGCATTAGATTAGCCAGAAAAGCACACAATTTAGCACACCCTACTTAAACTCCTAATCATTACATTAACACAAGACCATAAACCAGTAAGATGTAACTTAATAACATCAGATATTGTATGCTGCCATTACTTCTTCCAATCATCATATTTATGTCTATATACACATACGTTACATAAATTATCATCTTTTCCAGATTTATCACTGAGCTTTGTTTAAATTTTTTCTGCAATGAGTAAATATCCTGGTGAATTAGTTATCAGGGATGAAATGAAATACTTAAATGAATACAGCTAAAGAGTTTTAAACATAATATCAGTACAACTGGTTCATTATTCTGAAAGTGAAAAGTCAATACAACTGCAAATCTCTCCCACACAGATTCGACACACAATTATTCACAATGGGCTCACCCAGAGAAATTATAAAGAGGGTAAAGAGCAGCTAATGAAGCAATATACTGATATAATGCCATAAGGTCTTTGTAAAATGGCTTTTACTTAAAATGATCATTTAAAATACTTGTTTACTAAATATTTACATTTTCATTTAACTGAGCTCTTAAAGAAATTAGTGTGGTCAATATAATGACTGTGTTATGAGTCAACATACTCCTGTTGAAATATTCCTATTTTCTCGCATCTATGCATCTTGGCCACCCAACATTACATCACAAGTTTACCACCATTCCTTCTTTGGACCCTTTTAATAGACCTGAAATACCCTCGAGAGCTGCAGTTTTGGAGATGCTCTGACCTAGTTGTTTACTCATCACAATTGGGCCATTGTCAAACTCGCTCAAGTCTTTAGACTTGTCCATTTTTCATACTTCTAACACATCAACTTTAGTATGTAATACTAAATACAACCCACAAATCAATTATTTACTGTTGCACCATATGCGCTCCATAAAAATGTTTTACAAATTAAACCTAGCACTATCAGTGAAATGATAACTGGTTCATTTAGGCAATCACTTTTACTTAACATGATGACACGGTGGCTGAGTGGGGAGCAATGGGCAGGACCAAAAAATAATCATAATAATAGTAATCATAATAACGACATATTTAAAATAAGAATATGTAAAGTATGTTAATAGTTAAACACAATTTGAAAGTTACATATTTGCTTGAGAAAAAGATTTTTTCTTTGCGTCTGTTTCTCCAGGCAGTCTCTCTGTGGTGCCCCCTCCCCCACCTCCTAGTGGTCTGTTCGATTATGCCACAATATCAAGTCTGGCCGACACTTGAGTTCGAACATGGGCTCTAAATACATCAAACATCAGGGGCAAAAAAGATAAAGAAGCAGATACAGTCGCTTGCAGTTAGGACAATCATATGATTACAATTGTTCATTTTAAAGCTTAACTTGAGCTTGCTATTTCTTTTAGCCACCAGAAGTCATCAGCCAAGTATTAGCCAAATCATCATTAGCTCTAAAATTCAGGAGCAGCTTTTTGTTTCTCGTCTAATGTGCCTCTTCTTATAGTATAGCTGTATGAGCATGACTGTGCCCTTGTGCACAAAAACAATATTTATTCCAAAATGTGTGGCTTTGTGATTAATTGGCACCATCTTAACAGCGTATTCTTGGCTTTGCATAGTTTTGGCTGGTGGCCAATTTTTCTATCATTTTATTTCTCCTCTCCCCATTTTCAGACTATGTCTTCAAAGATAGCACTTAACAGATGCAGTCTTGTTTATTGTCTCCTCCAAAGGCAGACCACTTATAATTCAGAGACAGAGATGTGCTATTATCCACCACACTCTCACCTCTCCGCTCTTAAAACTGTCCTTCTTTTTTCCAGCAGATGAGTCAGATGTGGCCTATTATCTGCTGAGAGTGAGTGGGATGCAGGTTTGAAACAAGAATAGGACAACATTCCATCCCCCATCTCTCTGTGCTCCAGCTAAATTGATGATGCAGGATAGCCTGCAAGGGAAATGAGGTTGGAGGTGCTTGTATTCGCATCCAAACAGAATGAGGTCTTTTCAGTAGCCGCCACCCTTGGTGAACCCCAGCACCACACTCGTTTTCTTGCCATCTCTCCTGTTAAAGTGAAGTGGATGGATCATTAGCTCTGAAATGAGCTGACAGCAAAAGTGGCCACGGAAGAACCCATGTGTCTTTGTTTAGAAGTTTTATAGCTCATTTCTAAGAAGGTAAAAATAAAAGGAAAAGAAGAAAGATGTAAAAAAGTAGAACAGTCTGTCACATCAGGTAGCACTGATGATTCACAACTTCAGGAGCCAAGGCTCAATCCCTGCCCGGTTTCAGTCATAGTTTGTTTTGCAGGTTTGCAGTAAAAATCATCCCTAGTAGTAATATATCACCTCTAGGTTAACATGTGTATGAATGCAACTCCCAACAATGGTCTAGGATTTTGTGGATTCCAACATTATAGCCAGCCCAGTAAAATTCACACACGACTTTCAAATTATTTAGATCACTGTACAGTTTACACAACCCAAATGGATATTTTGCAGTTGGGGATCTTTTAAATCTTCTTGGTTTCCATAATACATGGCTAATCAGCTTAAGGCAGCAACCTTGGTTCTGCTATGGCTGGTAGAGTGTGGGTGGAGGTGACAATGCCTATACCAGCATTTTTAATATTATAATCACAAGAAAATAAGAAATGCTTAAAATATATTTTTTAGCTTGGTCTTCTTGGTAAGACTTTGAAAAGGTTAAAAAAAACAATTCTTTATGAATAAGACATTATTACCATTATAAAAAAACAAATAAATGAGTAAAAATCTTTGCCTGGGATTTAATTTGCTGTATATCTAAAAAAGGCACATAAACTATTGTTTAAAGTTGCGTGCTGCAAGTTGTATGCTGCATGCAGTTTAAAACCAAGGGAAAAAATAAAACTGTAAATTCTAGTGTGTTAAGCTATGTGTCCAGTAGGGGTTAAATGTTTGAGGTTAATAATTATTGCAATGCATGGCACTTGAAGAGTCGCTCGGATCAAGTTGTTAAACAGAGAGATGAGTTCCAATCCCTGGGAGAACGGTGAGCTGCAATTGAGCCAGCAAATCTAACAGTGACCAGTTGGTGCAGGGAAATCAAAGTCTAAAACTTGTGAAGCACGAAGTGAACATTAGCATAACAGCTCTAAAGATCTATCATGTTGGCTAATTGTTAGCCAATTTTCATTCTATCAGTTATGTCTTTGTAAAATGCACTTTGTAAAAACACAGCATGATTTAAAAAGTTCAGTTGCCACCACTACCTACCACAGTGAACCTCTGCTTATTCACGGTTCAGAATTTGCGGACTTGTGGATTATTCCCTAGGGACCAACTACTTTAATTTGCGGAAACCTCTGCAAATTGCTGGGATTCACTAATATTCTCATTGATATGCATTTTTTATGTATTTTTGTGGCACTACATATTTTTATAGACTATATATTTGTATGCATTTTGATTATTTTAAATTAAATTATTAAGAACAGTCAGAAAGAAATCACACTTGCATGAATGACCGATGCACCAATGTGTACTCTGTGTCAACGTATCAGTGTGATCAGGACACTACAGTAGCCGGGGGCCACAACACAGGGAGATTAATAAAAGATAACTACACTCAAAGTGCACTTCACTAATGAAAATGCACAAAATAGCCAGTTGTAGAATAAGGTGAGTCTCATATAAACTAGTTATAAGTTAGTTAATACTAGTTAATAAATATATAACTTAATTATACTAGTTAATGAGCAAAAAGAGATACTATACAGTGTACAGGTGTCCAAAGAAGCTAGCAGAGAGTTTCTGCAGTATTTCCAAACAAGATTGACAGTGGACAATAAACACAATAATTTTCAAGTGTCCCTAGAAAGTTTACCTTCCCACTTACCAGAGAAAATGTGTTTCATAGTGAATGTACCTCTCTGCTCTAATGTTCCTGCCTCTGCTCCAGGATCAGCCAGTGATTGGTTAGTAAGACAACTGCCACTCCATAAATGATTCTGCTGGACAAAGTGACAGCAGTAATGACTGAAAATTTATTTTTGGTAGGAGATTTGGGGTTTTAATGATTAAAATGCGCTGCATCCATTATTTGCTTTTTTTACTATCCATGGGTGCTCTTTGAACGGAACCCCATGCAAATTTTGTGAGTTTACTTTACTCGGTTAAACTTTTCTTATATTCAGTTTTTTCCCCAGATTACTAACACTTCCATGAAAACATGTCGTCTGCTGACACATTTATCAGCTGCGCATGTTTAGACCTAAAGTCTCAGCTGGAAGTTTCAACTCCAAAGCCAACGTTGGTCACATAAGCTCTGAAACAATGAGACCTGACATTTATTTGCAACGATTGTTAGGAGATTCATGTAGCCATGTGGCCCATAATGTCCAATATGGATACATGTACATTAATAGCACAAACAAATGCTCCTAAATACAAAAAAAATGTGTCATCATGACCATGCACAGCACTTTTGGTCCCTACTTCCTGACCCTGGAGAAGAAAGGGAGAATGCTGTTGTTATGGCAATGCAGTGCTGCGTGCCTTCATGTGTGCCATTTTGTGATGGCTTAAAGTAGTACACACATGACAGAGGAAAGGATGCAGTACGGCTGTAGTGCTGTAATATTTTTTGCTTCTTCTTATTGTCCTATTTTTTTCATATTTGTTAATATTGTTATATGTGCCACTGATTAGTGTAGTTTAGTAAACACAAAATGTTTTAAGTGATCTCTTTTTCTCAAAGAAGAAGACATAGAAGAAGATAAACAATAGTGGTGAAAATTTAGACAATTTACTCTGACACCAAGCAAATCCAGGGCCGATAAAAATATCAACAACATACCTTCAACATATAAAAGCAGTTTCTTGTTTACAGTTTACCAGTGCTGATTAGCTTGACAAGGATCTGGTGAAAGTACTCAGCGCTGGAGGGAGTGGAAACCCCTCGTTTAACGTGCTGGCACGGGGTGAAAGTTGTGAGTGGGGTGAGTGTGGAGGAGTGCTGTCTGTCTGCAGGGAATGTGATCGAACACTGTAATATATTGTCTGCCTCACGGATGAATCATGCGAGATTTTTATTCCTCAACACTGTCAACAAAGCCGACAAACTTGATCAGATCGATGTTGTACAACAATACCAACCTACACCTTTATACCCCCTCAGTACCACCGCCAAAAAGATCATCCTGTCCAATGTGCCCCCATTCTTCGAAGAGGAAATGCTGGCTAAAGAACTCTCTCAGTTTGCCAAACTGGACGTAACGCTGAACCTCAGACTGGAGGGGTTTGATTACACAGTCTGACACAGAAATGAAGTGGTTCGGATGTGGATCCATTGGGCATTTTATCCTGACGCCCCTCTAAACAGGACAAAAATGGAACGAGTAAGGATTTGGAGAAAATGGGACCCGAAAGTTCTCTTCAGCTGACCCCCCTGAGACTGACGCACCAACGGCAGAGGAACCAACCCCAACCAATGAGGCCACAGCAGCAAAGGAGCAGCCGGCTGAACCAGCACCCCCTGCAGGAAAGCCTGTGATGGCTGCGGACCGTGTGAAACCTGCTACGGATGAATCGGCAACAGCCCCACCAGCTGCAGAAACACCTGATGCAGCCGGTACAGAGCAAGGACACCTTGATCAGAATAAACAGGCTAATGAGGTAAAGAATGGGTCAGATAAGGAAAGCACAGTGGTGATTGGGGACCTCAAATGGAGGTAGACTTTTTAAAGCCCCTATCAAACAGAAAAAGACCAAGTTCAGAGTAAAGGAAGCAAACAGGTCAGACAGATCGAACATGAAAATGAAACAGACAGTGATGATGGCCAGTATGCTTCAGGCTGGTCAATTAGTTCTCAGGAAGACACTTTAACCACTGTGTAAGATTAAATCCTTTTTGAAGCACACTAAAGGGTAAAAGGGAATATGAGTTGCTGATTTTCCAGTCCACCCAATAAGGATGGGCCCCTGCCGAGGTCCGCCATGGTTTCTTTCTGTATTTTTAGGGAGTTTTTCCTTGCCACAGTGTGTTGGAAAGCTTTAACACAGATGATAGTTTAATCCTGGGTGGTGATTTTAATTGCACTGTGGACAATATGGACAGAAATCATATGAAACCACATCCTGCCTCTCACAGACGGCTGCGTGAAATAAGATAGACTAATGAACCATGTAATGTCTGGAGGAGCTTAGACACAGACAAGAGACAATATACCTGGACTTATTCTAAAGATAGCATGCTCTTACTATCAAGACTTGACCGGTTTTACGTTTATAAGCACCAAAAGACTGTGTTTACACAATGTTGCATCTGCCCTGTTGGCTTTTCTGAACATAGTATGTGTCGTCGGAAAACCCTGTGTCAAGCCCTGACACTTTTAGAGAATATTTTAATTATTTCTGGAGCACTATCAAAACACAGAAACCCTCCTTCCACTCTTTGCAGCAGTGGTGGTACATAGCTAAAATACAAACAAAAGTTTTTTTGTCAACAGTACACTCTGAATGTCACAAGGGACACCACCAGATCTCTTAAAGCTCTGTAGTTCAAATAGTGGAGCTCCAGACTTTGAGAGCAACCACAGGAAATTCAAGAGCATATTGAAGCTCTCAAAAGAAAAACAGCCACATTGCAAGATCTGCTGGGTACCACAGTACAGGGGTGCTGGTTTGCTCATGTATAAAAAATGTGACTGAGATGGATGTTCCACATCCAAATTCTTTTTTTAGCCTTGAGCAGAAAAATGGACAGAAAGGTTCATGAATGCCGTGCGAACCGAATCAGGGGATCTCTCATCAGAGCCCACTGAGATTTGTAAGCAAACCGTCAGCTTTTTCTCTAAGCTGTACAAAAGTGAGCAGGTGGAGGCAGATCAACTGGAGAAAAGTTTTTTCCAGAACCTGCCCAGGGTATCTCAGCAGACTGCTGAAACACTGGACAGAGGCTTGTCCCTGGACTAACTGTATACAGCACTACAAGGCATGGAGAATGGGAGGGCACGAGACATCGATGGGTTTACAGCAGAGTTTTACTGGCATTTTAGCCTGTACTGGGGCTGGATGTGCTGGAAGGGCTCAGCAGTAGCTTAAAAGAGGGAACGCTTCCATTGAGTTGTAGAAGAGCTGTCCTCACACTCCTCCCAAAAAAGGAGACCGAACAGAGCTGGAGAACTGAAGCCATGTTGCTCTGTTGTGTAAAGACTATACATTTTTCTCTAAAGCATTAGCTGCTTGGAAGCGAAAGCTGATGGAGCAGGTCACATATATCGATCAGACATACTGTATCCCTGGCCAATTGATATTTGATAACATACATGTAACATCTCAAAGCTATTGGGCTTGAAAACTGGCCTCATATTTCTGGCCCAGGAAAAGGAATTTGACCGGGTTGAACATGGGTATTTGTGGAAAGTTATGAAAAACATGGGGTTCAACCCTGGTCTAATAGCCATGATCAAGGTGCTGTACAGTGACATTGTTAGTCTACTAAAAGTTAATGGCGGTTTATGTGCTCCTTTTAAAGTACACCGAGGCATCAGGCAGGGTTGCTCCGTGTTGAGTTTTCTGTACTCCATTGCCATTGAACCCCTTTTATGTCAAATAAGACAAATGATCACATGTTAAAAAATCCCCAATAGCAACACATCTTTCTGCGTATCCGCAGATGCAGATGACCTGGTTGCCTTCACAGGCTGAGGTAAATGTTTTGACTGGAATTTTAAAGGACTTTCAGGTTTTATCCTCTGCTAAAGTAAACTGGGATAAAAGCGAGGGTTTTTTAGTCGGGGAGTGGATAAACACTGGAAGAACCTGGAAGAAAGGGGGGTTTAAATACCTAGGGGTTTACCTGGGAGACAGAGATTTTATGAATAAAATCTGGGAGTATGTTTATGAAAAAATAAAAGGAAGATTAAATAAATGGAAATGGCTAATAACTAGAATGTCCTACAGTTGGCGTGCACTGGTCATTACCAGATAGTGGGCAGGGGCTTGCTCACCTGGCTAGTAGAACTGCCACTTTTCGACTGCAGTTCATTGAAAAATTAGTCACTGGAAGAGCGACATTTTCTGAGGGGCTACAGTGTGGGAGATGAACCCGTGGAGAGAGATCTGTTTATCAAGTACTCTCCCAGCCTAGGTGACTCTGAGGGTCCACGTCTGGAAGTTAAAGGGGAATTCAGGATGACTCTGGGTGCAGTCAGTATGTCCTGTGTAAAGGTCATTAATAAAAACAAGTTAGATGGAGGAGCTGACACTCCATTGCCCAGGGAACTGAGACTAAGCAGTGAAACAAAACCGGAGTGGAGGGTTCTGTCTAAACTGCCGTTAACCAAAAAAGTTGCTAACCTTCAGTGAAGAATCCTGCATGGGATTATATCTGAAAACTCTTGAAAATCTCTGTTTTAAACCCAGACGTGTCACACCAATGTCCTTTCTGTCTGCAAAGATAATCCGTGTTTCAAGCATTTATTCGATGTTTTAGACTGCGGCCTCTTCTTGAAGTTTAAAAAAATGTTTTTACACATTTTAATGTCTTAATATTCTGGTTTTGAAAATATCAATATTTAGAAAAAACTACCCAATTTGATGTATGATGTCACCATTAGACAGGTGTTGCCAGGCTGGTTTGTAATCATTTTTGCAGCTTAAAATATAAACAAAAAGCAAAATGCAACTGTATAAGTATACCTACCATCTCCCACCGTATGAAATCCACTGTCAAATTTGTAAATGAGTCTTGGTTTGAGGATGAAAACCATTGTTGTAATCTGGCAACTCTAGAAGGGGTGTCAATAAGGGGTTTGAGGCAGTGGGATACAGATAAATGAAACTTTAAAAACAATGGCTTTACTTTCTGTATTCCTCAGTGTACATTACCTTTTAATGCCATCTTCTTTCAGAGATATTTTGCTTTGCTTGTTTTCCTTTGCACATTTACATTTGTTCAAATGGTTCTACTTATAAAAATATTCTCCTGGAGTTTTATTTTTAATATTAGCCAGTTCTAGTGCTTAGAGACAAGGGAAGTGGTAAGCAAAAGAGGTGCATATAGGTACAATATTTTCCGCATTATAAGGCGCATCTAAAAGCCTTAATTTTTCTTAAAACTCAGCTGTGCGCCTAATAATCCGGTGTGCCTTATGTGTGCACTGAGTTCCAAAATCTGTAAAAATGTTGTTGTGCGACTTTGGTTAGCGCTTTGTTTGATTGAATGTCGGACCATTTTTCGCTGACAAAGGGACGTAATACGTACACTAGGTAAGCTGGCAGCGATAAATCAATCAGAGAACAGTACGCAATACATACATATGTACGTCTCCACTTCTCCGGTAGGTATACTATCAGTATGCTGCAAAACAACATTTGTTTGTCTAAGGACCCCCAAAAATGGTACCAGTGAAAATATGTGCTTATGAAGCACAATTCTCAGTTACTCAGTTACGTCGTTGTAAATGGGAATAGAGCAGCTGCAAAAGAATTCAACATCAATGAATCTGTGGTTCGGAAGTGGAGGAAGCAAGAAATGTACATTAAGGTAAATAATGTTGAGAAATACAAATACCTGGATGTTTACAAAGATAATAAGGAAGGCTCAACTAAAATTACAGAAGCACTGATCAAAGATGGTCAGAGCTGCCAGTATTTTCTCAAGAGAATTAAACCGTTTAACATCTGTAGAACCATGTTGATGCTACTTTGACACTCCATGGGTGGCTAGTGTCATCTTCTATGCTGTAGAACACACACACACACACACACACACACACACACACACTGGGGTTTAAGGAGGAAGTAAATGATTCTAATAACTTAAATAAGCCTTTATATGAGTCGTCAAAACAGAGGAGGTGAGCTCAACACTCACCTTTATAAAAGTAGAAATGATATATTTAATATTCCGTTCTTGGGAATTGTGCTTAGTGACATATGTGTAATTTAAAGAAAAAAAAGGCGCTCAAACTTCTTCTGGCGCAGCGAATTGATAAGCAACGCGACGGCTGCGTAAAGTAAACAAAAGAACCCGAAAGCACGCTGGTTACCACGCCGTAGCCATGCGACGTCTGTGTTTCCCATGAGCAGTTATTTATTTCGGTGACCGCAGTTTGGTTAAGTGAATCAATGGGATTCCCGAATCTATTCCCGAGATAAATACCCGCACAACAGTGAGCAAACTGCGGTCTCATGGCTGCGCGGGTGACGCAGTGAAAGTCACCAATATGCAAAAAAGAAGTCGTCACACCGGAAAGCACTATCCCTGAGATATATATTTATTACCTCATCCCAAAGGCTTACCCATGGGTCTAACTTAAATACACGCTCAGCCAGGTGTTCCCCGTCTTCGTTGATTGCCCGATGCGGGTCTGGTAGTTGTAGTTCCACCCCTCTTCTGGTGGAACTACAGGTTGCCAATGGGGGACGTTCATGGAGATGGCTTCCTCTAGTGGGCACAGAGAGATTCGACCGACTCCTAACAAGTATTATGGGCAATCGAAACAAAACACCAAAAAGTTCTTTCATACCAGTGGCCAAGGGTTTGTATGACTCCTCTCTGTCAATACAAAGCATAAATGAAAGATCAGACACTGAAAATGCCTTTATTATAATGTGCACCAATACTTTACATTGTGTTTAATTTTATTCATTCATTCAATGTCTATTTTTTTATTCAATGTCATCGCTTTTTACTGGTCTGGGTCACGATTGATGTGATTCATTAGGTGAAAGGAGGAAATACAAACGTCAGGCCTTTCACTTTCAATAATGGAGTGATGAAAAATTATATAAAGATAAAACATTGTTTACACTGGATGCAAACAACTTTTTGTATAGGCTGGTAAAACTGTGCCAGCTTAATGTCCTAAAGGTTTTTAGTAGTGCAAATATCAATAATAAAACTAATCTTACTATAATAAAAAAAAAATAAGATTTAGACAATGTATGGTGCTCCCATACAGACATCTTACTTAGTTAAAAATCACTATAAAAACATAGAGGGTCTATGTCTCTAAATGAAAATGATTTATTTTTGTTTTCAGCTAATGCTTCCATAACAGAATTTGTGATGCGGGCAGGAGAGGGCAGGACAGACAGACAGATACTTTACTAATCCCAAAATGCTGAGGGTGCACCGTTCCAGGAGACACTGCAATATGACGCTATCACTGGGTTGTGACTGTTTCTTCCTTGGACCACCTTTGATAGATACTGACCTAAGAGACGCAGTTTTGGAGCGCTCTGAACCAGTCATCTAGTCATCACACTTTGTAAAACTTGCTCAAATCTATATGCTTGCCCCTCTGTGCGGCTTCTAAAAGATCAACTTTGAGGATAAAATGTTCTTTTTATTACGTTGAGAGACAGGCGGACACAAAGATGCAGAGCCAAACAGTTATTTATTAAAATAAGGAAAATAATAATCAAAACAAAAAACGATTGTAAATGAAAAACCGTGCCAAACGGGCACCAGGGATCGCAACTAGCAAAAACTTAAAAAGGTTCGTTACCGAGTCTCGAACCGGTAATGCAGATTTATTTTTATTTATAACCCGGGACAGTGACACAGGCGTATAGAGGATGCCGTCAGAGTCCTGGAAGATGCGTTCCTCTGAGTGAGGGAACGAAAACAAAAGAAACTTGTAACCGGGTCACCAGTGCGTAGAGCCAACATTCTTCTAACGCACCACTGGCACCTTGTGTGATTACCGTTATAAGGAAACTGAAAGAGAATAATGATAACATTAATAATAATCAAAATAACAATTACACCGAATGATGAGTCAAAAACCCCAAGACAGTGACACTGGCTTATAGAGGACGCTGTCAGAGTCCTGAAAAGCTCGTTCCTCAGAACGAGGGTTACACACTCCCTGAAACGGTGGATTAGGGCCGAGCCGCCAGGGGCGTGGGCAAACTCGAGGCAGTAGAGGTATTGGAGAGGGAAGTGTACCGGTACCGGATGGCCTGAAACACTGACCCTGACCTGCTAAATTACCTCCAAGTCTCCGAACTTGTACGGTGACTGACCTCTCTAAACGAGGCCAGTCATTACCTTCTGACCATATGAAAACAGATGAAGGCGACGTAGTGACCGTGAGACGCGAAAAGGATACCGAATCGTGCATGCAACTCGAAAAATACATGTGAAGGCTCGACAACAAACTTGCGGCCATTGCCCGATGCCGCACCTGAGCGTTGTCCGCGGCGTGCATCAGCACGCAACTGAAAACCAGAGCTTACCCTGGGCGCAGGACGCCGTGGAACCACTCGTGAACCACGACCGACAGACGGCGTCGAGTCAGGACGACTCGGTGAGTGGGTGGGATCGTGACACTTTTGCTGCCTAATATATCCAACCCACTAACACCTGTCATGATGAAGAGATAAGCAGTGTTATTCACTTGTTATTCAGTGGTCATAATTTTATGGCTCATCGGTGTATAGAAAAGTATGTTCTTCTCTTTACCAGTGTACAATTATTTGCAGTAATGTTTATGCTTTTCGTACATTGTTTTTGATTCAAGAATATCACCTTACAAATGGTGTAGTATAGCTTCATTTTTATTTCATACATGGTGGAAGACATGAGCTTGAATAGACAAAATGGGATAGATAATAGCACATACTAATGGAAAAAAATGATCTTGATTACTATAGTTAAAGGAGTAATTAAGTGAGCTTTTTCACTATCTGCTGTTGCTATTCTTTGCACTTTCCTCCAGCTCACAGTATAATGAATCCAACTCTGCTTTATGCTTGTTTTTTATTCACTCAAATGTGCCACTAGAATTCAAGTGCTTGGATTTGTTGCAGTTCTTCAGTACTGCTTTCTTTGAAGCTTTCAGCATGACATGTTGCTAGACTCATAATCATGGCTACCTTTACTTTCAAATTAATAAAAGGTTCAATTCAGTTCATTTTCTTTAATCCCTTATCATAATTATGGTCGGGGAGGGGTGCTGGAGTCTATCCCAGCTCTTCAACTAGTGCAAGACACATGTCAAATAAATAAAGGCATTATAAATACATTAAAGTTTTACCTTTAGCTCTTTCACAGACCATTTCACGAATCAGATAAAAAAAACCTCCAATTCAAAATACATTTTAAAGCTCAACTTTTTCTGAAAGGTGTCTTGATCCTTCTCTAGGCTTTATTAAAGACTGTGTAACCCTTGACCAGAAAGCAGCTTCAGTACGTTTCCTCTTTATTAACAGCTCCCTGTGGAGTGCTTCCTCTCGTCCAATTGTTCTTGGGGTGAGTTGGTCAGCTTTGAGTGCTTCTACACTGGCTGCAGATTTAGTACAATCACTGCTATTTCACTTCAGCTCGAAAAACCACTAACAGGTTGCCAGACTGGTATTTTTGAAAGCAGCTGGTTATGGGTAGTAATGTGACAATTTATTCTGCCCTTATTTTGTTATTAGTGGAAGTGATTATGCTCACTTTGTTAAGGACTTGTGTCCGGAACCCAGAAGCCAACCACACACAGAGTAGAGGTGAAACAAAATGCATTTATTAAAATAACTGGTAAATGGAGCACTAGACAGCTGGCAGTCGGAAAATAATGGGGGGGAGGTGAATGGAACTGAATCTTGACCAAGGGGAATATACGGGCATGATGTAGTGACTGATGATATGTACTGCTTGACCTGGTATGGGATGATTGGGGTGTGATGGAATGAGCAAAGTGGGTGGCGGTGTGCCGGGAAATAACCCAGGTTACTGACCCATAGCAGCTGGCAGAGGAAGGGTTGATGGATGGCGATGAAATGGAACAGGATGGTGAGGTGGATGAAGGATAGAGTGGATCCAAACTTGCTGCAAAAGGGAATCCACAAAGCGGTGGCTCAGCAACATTGAGCGGAGGTGATGGGGAAGGGTGTAGATATCTGGTAGAAAACAGGAGAGAATGGGAATGGAGGAACAACGAATGAAGGCTGGCGACAGATAGCGACAGGTAAGTGCTAAAATACTTGCTTAGTACTTGGCTTAAGGCTGAGAAATGCTTCGTGGAATGCTAAATAATTCTCTGGTGTCCGACTCCTAGAAACCGAGGAATAAAAGGGCTTGTAATTAGTGGCGTGAATGAGCCGCAGGTGTAACAGTAGAGGCGGTGCCATACCTGGCGTGGTCGCTAGGCAACGACTGACTCTCACGCTCGGCTTCCGTGTACTCGATGTTGAGCTCGTCCATGGCCGTTTGGGCTTCCTGGAACCAGATAAATGGAATCTTGGTGGAGGTTAAATGGATGGGGTGCTGTAATTTATCATAAAACGGCAATAAAAATGGAAAAACCCCAGGAATCTTTGTGATTACTAGGAGGGGGCCACTCGCAAACTGCCTGGAACTTTCCTGGGTCCACTTGGACCTCACCTGGCCAAATAATGAAACCCAGGAAAGAGAGTTTTGCAGTGGAACTTTTTATGATTTCACGAATAGGCGATTTAATAATATACCGATAAGAGCAAAGGTAAGCCGTTTTTGATGGTTGCCGGCTATTAAGGGTGATGGGAATAGTACATTAGTAAAACAGAACAGCATCCATCCAACGCAAATATAACATAGGAGTTTGAGCCACAATACACCCACCTTGACTGTGATAAGGGATCCCCCAGCAACAGAAGACAAATTGACTATGCTAATATTGGGAGGATAAGAAAATTGCCCTACACTGAATATTTGTTTAGGCAAGGTGTAATTACTTTAGACATATTATAAGCCCAACATTATATAAGTAATTAATGCAAAAACACAGCTAATTTGAAGTGGTCACAAACTTAGATTATTGTGATTAGTAGTGAGTGTGTAGATAAGTGTGCTATGTGCTGAAACTCATAAACTCATAAGCTTTGAAAATATGAGGGCTCATGATGCCAAATATGTAAATTTGACCTTTTTAAGGCCACCACAGAAATGAAAAAGAGAATGCCATTGTAAAACTTGCTCAAGTCAAAATCAAGCTAACATTTCTCCGTTCCACTCATAAACTGTATTTCATCTACCTTGTCATGTGTTTCTGAATTTTGTTTAGGAAGGCAGTTAACATACAGGGCATTCTTCTGAATGATCTATCAGGAGAATATAAGTACACCAAAAGTCTGAAATGTGTGTTTAAAATGTATTTGAGTTAAAAGAAACAAAAGACTCAATAGAATTGCAGTGTAGCTCTTGAACATGTATTGAGATGTCTTTGTGCCTTGAACAAAAGATGTAGTTGGATAAAAGTCATGATGTGACACCTTTGTTGCTTCTTTGAATGTGCTTTTCTCTCCGATAACTGTTATCCATATCAACTCATGCTGAAAGGTTGCTGAATTACAGCATTGATGTCATAAGATTGCAGTGACCTTAAAGGCGACTAAAGTGATTAATGCAGCATCTACAACTTATCTCAAAGGTTGTCCATGCTTACCAAAGGTACTATTTACCAAAGGTACTATTTTAAAAGTTCCTACATTTATATTGGATTTGTGTATTTGTACATATGAGCTTATCATATAGTGATATTTCTGTATTGTATTACTGCAGCCATTGCCAGAACACAAACAGCTTTGCATACAACAATCCGTCTTACATATTGTGGAATCTGATGTTTTTTTCCTAAGTCTGAGGCAATAAAAGACTCCTTGTACTTTGCACCTTGTACCTGTGCTCGGAACTTAACTTCACGGAAAGGTTAAGGGCGAAACGGTGACACAGGGGGAAGTGTTGATTACTCATCCTTTCTTTGTTTATATGGAGTTTGAATGTCCTCCCTTTTTTCCACACGGGTTTCCTTCAAGTGCTCCTAAAACAAACAAACAAAAGGATCAAACGGAAGGAAAAATGTGATTACAGCAAACTGTGAAATTAATTAGACTACCGGACAACTGGAACTTTATAATACCAATCAGACAATTCATTATTACCACTGACATGTGAAGACCACTGATTATTTCAAAATGAGGATATCATTTTACCCTAAAATTTGATGCGTTAAAAGCAGGAAAAAAGAGCAAGCAATAATATTTCAGCAAGTTAGACAAGGGTTAAATTGTGATGACCACACATCTAGGTAAGAGCATCTCCTAAGATGCAGCTGTTGTGGGGTGTTCCTGGTCAGCCATGGTAAAAAAAAGATCCAAGGAAGTCAACAAAATAAATCATAATCATTAAAAACATATAACACTGGAGTGGTATATCTAGTGGAATACATGCTGCTCGTGGATAAGCTACCTCTTCAATCTGTTTTCTGCTGTTGACAGAATCTCAATCACATATGCAGGCACACAAACACACCTGCAGGGGACACTGTTGGTGTTTGGATTAGGGAAAATGGGTGCGCTCCAAGGAACGAAAGAATGATGGCAAGAGAAAGAAAAAAGTAGAGCAACTTCATATCCACTCTCTATTACAACTGACTGCTGAGGAAATTATATGCATTTAGCCCTCTCTATCCTACACGCACGCACGCACGCACACACACACACACACACACACACACACACACACACACACACTCACACACACAGAGAGAGAGAGAAAGAGATGAGAAATGCTGGTTAAACTCTCAGTTTCATTTACTTAAAAATAAATATAACATTAAAGCTAAAATGCTGACAGACACAACATGTCGAGTCACATTATTATTACCACTATTGAGTTTTGGTGGCTGTAGAGCGTATCTCATGAAGAAAGTCACATTTCACAAGCCGACTTGGTATAGGGTGCGGAAGGCACCCTCAACCGATCTGAGAATGAATCTATCCTTGCAGATCATGTAGACCCATAAGTGTTATTCACTTTACCAGTCAGTGGTCATAATATCTTTCCTGGTTGGCGTGAAGTGCATAACAAATATCTGTCTTTCCTATTAGTCTAAAATTAGCACATGATCTTTAAGACTGTCACCATGTTTTTGCCCCTTGCTCCTGCTCTACCCCTTCTAATAATCAAGGTCTGGGACCGGTACCAGGATGAAAGTGGATAGGTACCTAAAGACAATCCAGTGTCTCCAATTGCTCAGACATCTTTGGTTGTGGGAGGAAACCAGAGCTTTCGGGGCAAACGTCCGCAGATACAGGGAGAACATGCAAACATGAAGGACTCAAACCACTTCATGCGGGGTGGAAATAAAATCATTTTTTGACAAGATTTTGGGTGACATAGTTGTAGAAGTGTTCCACTGGAAGGTGTGTAAAACCAGGGTAACTAGAGGATTTATGTGTGGGAAGCGTCTAGGAAGGAGATCGGAGTTCACCACACCAAGAACAAAGGATACCTCCAGGTAA
>JAYDZG010000004.1:7782360-7795585 GCA_034509265.1 Microcambeva bendego
ATAAAACACACACACACACACACACACACACACACACACACACACACACACACACACACAGATAGAGAGAGAGAGAGAGAGAGAGAGAGAAAACAGGGATAGATTCTGGAAAAAATATTGGAATGATACCGGGCATACACAGGAGGATCATAGCAAAACAGATCAGGAACTGACACAAAATTAGACCAGGCATATGAAGATTGATCGTGTCAGACAGCTCTGGAACCGGCTTTGGACGAGGCCGTGAAAATCTCGGTCAGGTACATGCTGGGGGATCGTAGCAGACCGTTCAGGAACAGGCTTGGAACGTGATCGGCTAGACACCAGCAGATCATAGCAGACTGCTCAGGAGCAGGCTGGACACCAGAACGACATGCAGGTGAATTGTAACAGGAACGTGGTTGACTGACTGAATGGCTGGAGGGCCTGAGACCACAAACGGTTTTAAACCCTGATCTGACAACAGAGGACCAACAGAAACTTGGAATGGGACTGACAGATAGCACAGCATTCAGGACTAAAACTTCACAAGACCTGACAGACAGAAAATTACTGACAAGGATCAGACATGAATTAGCCTGACTAGGCATAACTGAACTTTGGGTACACAAAGAAATTGGACAGAAAGGCAAGAATCAGTAGCTACTGACTAACTGACATAATTAACCTAAACAGAAAAAATAAGATGGCTTAGACCTGACCGAGAGAAATGACTGACATAGACCGGACTGACAGATTGACTGACCGAACATGTTTGACGAGAAAAACTAGGACTTATGGCACTCACTGAGGAGACTGGAGATACTGACGGACAAAACATGACAGGCTGACTGACAGAACTAGATTAACTAGGCACTCCAGAAATCATGGAACCTGACAGACTGGGACAGAAGAACATGGGGCAAACCGAATGACAGAACTAACTGAGCTAGAAAAAATATCTGGCTGGACCTGACACAGAGGAACTTGAAAAGGCAGACAAAAGGGTGGACAAGGAATGACAAAACTAGCTGGGCTAGTAAATTTCACGGGCTGGACCTGGCACTGCGGAACCTGAAACAAAAAGTGCCGCTGGCGGACAGACACAGTAATTATAGGCATTAGAGGCAAATAACTGAAAAAGATATCCTGGCTCCTATAAGGGACATTGCACAGTCATGAACATTGTTAGTGGGCACTGGGACCTGGATCACATCTGCAGTGGGCAATGGGGAAATGACCACATCCCCTGCAGGCTCTGGATACCGCGTATACACTTCAGCGGGATCTTTGCTGTGTGAGGCATCTACATTGACCACTGGAAGTTGAGCAAACTTCCCCACACCAAACCCATATAAGTTTGCTTTAGAACATTTGGCTCGGATGAGGCCCTCAAACATTTTAATTAACTTCACAACAAACAGGCTGCCTAGCCCGCTCACTATCAGCAACCCTCAGCCGGCAAATCAGTACCTTCTTAGTTGGCTGAGGGTCCAATTATGTCGAGGTGGCTCTGGAGAAGGAAGCATTCAACATATGAGTCACTTCAATCATAAGGCCTACGAAGTGGGATGGTTTGAGGGAATCTCAGGGAGCCATACTCTGGGAACCCTTAAACAAAACGCATCCTACTGTGTACTGGTACAAGGGAATCGATTATGTTAGGATTGTGGACTAGGCTAAACAAGAGGGTGAACACAATTGCAGAGATGTATATGGAAAAGAATAAATTGTATTAATAAAAAGGCACAGAAAACAATAAAACACAAAGTGAACTAAAATACACTGAGTAATCAATACCATAATACCAAAAAAGAATAAACAGATAAATAGAAATATAAATAATAAAACAAAACTAGAATTATAAGAACAAAACTAAAGACATCCCCAAGGCATAGTTATCACTAAATTAGAATTTATATAAACTAAACCATAGAATATTGACACCTGGGGATACAAAACCTGAGAGTATTAGCACTGGATATGAAAAACCCGAGAATAACACCAGGTTACCATTCACGGTGGCCTCTGGGTGGCACTGTGCTATCAGAAACAATAGTGTCTTTCTTTCACTAACATGTTGAACAGATGAAGGGGCTGATGCACAAGGGAAACTAAAAAAATATAAAGAAACGGAGAATGGGTGAGCAGGGGTGTGGACATTTTGAAAACGTTATCCAGTTATAAAGCCATCACAGAAGATAAATAAGCTAAGAGAGAGAAGATACACAAAGGAGTGTGCTTTCAGCCATTGCAGTCAACTGAGACAAGACAGGCTGAGGACACTAGAAAAATAAAAAGGCAGTAAACACTCTCAAATGAAAGAGCAGTGTGTTTTTGTTGGATATCGATTTGAGCTGAAAGTCTAGCACTGGGTGACATGGAACTTGGAAGTGTGCGAGAGGGTTTGCTGTAGGTTTCTGACAGTGACACCCATCTCGATCTGTTCCCATCCTCCTCTGGATTTCTGTCTCAGCATCCTGTGTGTGATTCGGCTTCTAATGGCATCCTCCTGTCAATACAGCAGCAGTCAGTGATAAGCATCATATATGACTCAATAGTTATTGAAAGGGAGTGTGTGGCTGATTCCTGGTTTCTTTTTAAATATTTGTAGTTAAAGGGACATAATTACAGGAAATCTATTTTGAATTAAAGATAAAATTGCAATTATTGTATTTTTTTTCTACAAAAAGATCCTAAAAACATGCTACTACTGATAATAAAACAACAACAACAACAACAATAACAATAATAATAAATAGTCACTTTTCTAACCATTTATCCAAGCAGGGTTGCAGGGAGTGGATGACACACACCCATTCACCGATAAGGTAATTCTGTGTCTCTGACCTGACTGTATGTTGCCAGATTGTGGGAGGAAACCAGAGAACCCAGATCAAAGCCACGTGTACATTCAACACAGAAAGGACCCGGACCTGGCCTTCAAACCCGGGACCTACTTGCTGGGAGGTGACAGAGCTACCCACTTAGCCACTGTGCTGCCCAAATCCTAATCATATAAATTACCTTAAACATGTTAAAAATAATTTCAAACAAGGACAGATACCTAGGGAGCAAGGCTAATTTTACAACTCTATTCTCAACTCTATACTCTTTACAACTATATTCTCACGTAGAGCAATCTGGTTCAGAATCTACTGATTAGAATCTATATAATGTATTGTTTTCTTTTTAAATCGTTAAATCTAAAAGCCAAAGGTATTATCCGGGAGACAGGACAAAATAAAAAAGGGTTAAGACACAATTGAAGAGTCAGCACGAGTTTATTAAAACATAATTAAACAAAAACAGCAGTTATAAATGGATGAAAATAGATGAAAAGGAAAGCTAAAAATTAACTGTCATGGCAGCTGAACCGCTGAAGAAAGCGAGCGTTGGGCCCGAGGAATACCAGTCTGTCCCTAACCTACCAAAGACCAGGGCGTCTACACGCATGCCTGATCGGATTTGCATGTCAAGTGCACGTGCTGAACTGAGTGCTGCACCCAGCTTTATTGGGGAACGCCAGGTGCCAGCACTAAGCCCAATTAGGGCAGCTCACCACTTAAACCCTTAGGGGGAGGCAATCTGTAACGCCAACCGCGACGGAAGCCAAACTGCGGTTCAATGGCATGGTTGGTATCGTGACAAAACGCATGTTGATAACATTTAGTTTATGGATTTCTAAAACATCCACTGTTACCTATTTATATCTCATGGTTCCAAGACACTTCTGTCATCTCCATCTGATTCTAATCCAAACAGCAACTACATTATGAAGTTAGACTTAGATGACATGCTTCATATTTTAGATTGTGTGGTCTGTATTGCCAGTTTTGCCCCAGGCAGCATCTATTGATTTTGAGTATGAGTGTTCAAAAATTCAAACAGGATTCAAATCCTGACAGTCTGTGTGTAGTTGAATGACCCAAGTTTTCTTATTCCCAGCCTGTCAATATTGGCTTATGTACTGAGCTAAAACACCCTCCCATTTAAAGATTAAATCTTAGCTAATGAAGGGACCATTAGTATCTTTTGACCCCTCATGTATTAATTAAATCTTGCGAGTGTGTGGTTTTGTATGTGCCATCCATTTAGCATCTCTAGACATTAAATGGCATGTAAGAGTGGATCTGCAATTACTTGCATTAATTATAATTTGTAAAAAAAAATATAGAGCTGTTGATGTGACTTAGATTACACTTAGAATATCAAACATGGTTAACAGAATTTCCTAATCAGAAGAACTCAATGCTATATTTTTATGAGGTTTGGCTATGTGGGAACAATATGTTTTATAGAAGACACACAATTTGGACATTTGACTGCAAATAAATATTTGTTGACATTATCCACATTTTTTCAATGTATTTTTCATATGCAATATTTTTTCATGTGAAACTATTAAAAACAATATAATTTACAAATTTAGTAACATAAATATTAATATAAAATTTAGCTAAATGTAACATACTTATGCCAGAAAATGAAAAAATATGCACTTGCATGAATTACAGCACGTACATACTGTATATGGGTAACATCAGTACACTGAAATGAGCTGTGGTAAGGGGAAATCAGTATGTAATGTCAGAGTCAAGACTTCCTTTGGAAAGTGGTAGCCTAGAGCTATACCTCCCGCCTCCGCTCCATGATACGCCATTGATTGGTTAGTAATATACTTTGTCGCTCCATAATAGATTCCACTGGACAGTGATGGTGGGCGAGCACAAAACACTGTTGTAGTGATTGAAATGTGTTTTTGGCTGCATATTTGGTCCTTTCTGTTTGGCATTTCCATGCTCTCCTTGTGTGTTTGTGGGAGCTTTGGTTTCCACCCACATGCAGCCATGTAAATTGGAGACACTGAATAAGATATGATAAGGCTTTATTGATCACCTTGGGGAAATTAACTTATTGCAGTAGTAAGATAAAAATTATTTGAAACAGAAAAGAAGAACAGAAAAATATAATTGAAAATGATCTGTATGCAAACCATACTATACTTGGACTGAAATTCTAATGCTATTCACTCTTTACATGAACTATTCGTCACAGATGCCAAGCCTCAGTAGTTAAAACTGTTGGGCACACATGCTAGACCTTTTTGTTCGCCACTGTCTTGTAACTGACAAATTCGAGACACTCCGTTTTGACTGAGACAGAAGCATTATTTTCCACCCTTTTAACTGTGCAATGACCTAGACTTGTGTATGTCTTTTCTCCAGAGGTAGCGGCCTATTATCCAGACCTCACTGCTCAGAAAGCAGTGAATATAGTGGGGTTTAAGACAGGGCCAGAACCTGTCCCAGAGACCTCAAATCTGTATTGCTTTTCTCTGGCTATGTTGGAGGAAGTCACACATTAGACATCCGTGACAGATACAGAAATGTAGATGTCAATCAAATGATAGAGAGCAAGAGACAACAAGAGCACAGAGAAAGCAAAAGAGCAGGACTGATCTAATTCTCAGAGGAAAATCACAACCATCAGACCATATATATGTTACTCTGCTGATCTTTCAACTTCAAACTTATTAGCAAACATCTGTCCCACAAACCTGACCATCTGTTTAAATTTGATAGCAATATAACCGTAACATTTACTTTAAAATCTCCAGTTTGCTTTAATTTGAACATAGTGAGGATCAAGATAAACAATATTAATGGAAATTATGAAGAAGATTTGATTCACAGAAACTCCTGCCCTGTTTAAAGATCCTCTTGATGGCACTGTGCGTACACAGATATGAGTGTAAATGCAGGACATAGAGAATATACTTCTAAATAATGAGCGTTTAGAGCTGTTGTTTAATTAGCTGAAGCACAAAGTGTGACTGATCTTTGGCATAAATGTGATCAGAGATCACTATGGACACAAATTGAACTGTGCAAAACATTACAGATGCTGTGGGCACAAGGTGTTTGGAATAACTTAAAGATATAATTATCCTATAAATGTGCAGTATTTTTTCTTATTTATTTAAATGAATGATTTATACTACTTAAGTCACTCCAAGTCCAGTTCTATTAGAAAACACCACTTTTCACCAGTTTCCAGAATGTGTCCTCCGCATTTGAACCCAATCCATGAAGTATAACACATATACACACTAGTTAACACTAGGAGGCAGTGAGCACACATGGCCGGAGCTGTGGGCAGCCCTAGTCAGCCTAACTAGTAGTGCCCTGGCACTACTATGGGGAGCAGTTAGGGGTTGGGGGCCTTGCTCAAGTGTACTTCAGTCATGTCCTGTAGGCTTCCGATCACAAGCCCAGTACTCTAAACACCAGGCCATGGTTGCCGAATACAGTATTCAGTATAAGTAAATTTGGATAAGTGAAGGCTTAATGTTGGAGATGTGCCAAGTGTACGCATAATGTTGGACATGTTTACATGAGTAAACACAGTGACACATAGGTTCTGATTTCCCTTGAATTACGTGGCACAGTCCACAACCAGTAGTTTTAGAGATGCTCCTACCCAGTCGTCTAGCTATTACAATTTGTCCCTTGGCACTTCTGTAGATCCTTACCCTTAACCATTTTTTAACATCAATGTTGAGGATAAAACGTTCAGTTGCAGTCTAATATATTCCGACCACTAAAAGCTGCTGCAATAATGAGATCAGTGTTATTTACGTCACCTATTAGTGGTAAATGTTCTGCCTGGTTGGTGTTGCGAAGGTCAGTGGTTAAGTTCCCATCACTAACAGGTTCCCAGAAATGTTAACAGAGGGTCAGAGGGTCAGATTTACCTGAAAATACTGAATTCAAGAAAGTAACATATTACCCAGGATTCAGTTCAACTATGTGGTCTCAGCCTTAGTCAATATGTAGTATATATCATATTTCTGTGTAGATATCAGTGCAGCCTATTTGGGGATTGGAACTTTTAATCCCAGCAACAATGGGCCTTGGAGTGGCCTTACTCTATGAACATCAGAGTAAACAGATGGAGGACAAATTTCATTGTACATTGTTGAAAATAGTATTCTTAGTTAAGTTTAATTTCAATAGTTCATCCACTAGTGTGACTTGCACATATTAGGTATTTTGCACTTAATTAATTGACATTTTGCAGTAAAGCCTTTTGACGTGTAGAATGCATGATGTGCCATTGAACACCAAACTTGTAATGATTACTGACAGTTTATTCAGATGCAGTTTTGTATAAAATGCATTTTACTTCATACAAAAACTCTGACAATGGTAGTAATTAAAAGACATGGAAAAAATAACTCCACAAAAGAATGAAGTGCATTCATGAAACTTTGTTTTAATAATGTCAGGCTGAATTGAATCATGCAGTAAAGCTACGAATCCACAGCAAGCAATTTTGTGAGAAGTTTGCTATCTAAAATGCAAACTATGTCTTCATATTTTACAGTTACTGGATGTCATGCCATATTATTTCCTCAAAATGTCATGTTAGATTTAAATTATGTTAAATGAAATAGTCCAGGACCTTGTGCCTTGCAGCACCCTCCGCGACCCTAATTAGGATAAGGGGTTAAAGAAAAGGTACTGAAATAGTAAAGGTTTTTGTGAAACTGCCAAATATGTGCTTCACTTCTATATGACTTGATTTGGTAAAAATGTCAGCTGCAAAGAGGGTCAAAGTTCATTCAGAGTGACGAGCAGTAAAAATTAATGTAAACTGGTAGTGTGCTTCAGATAGCATTACAAAGTAAGCAGTACTGCCTCTTTCCTTAGGATACAATGGAACTGCAGTGCAATAGCGACTTGCCATTTATTATGTGAATGCAGCCTATGCTTGGACGTTAACCTGCAGCCACTCACAATTTACTTTAATTATTCATTCATTTGAATGTTTTTCCCTCCTGTGAAACAGCTTGTTAATTTATCCTTTGCCAAATAAAAATATGAGTTATCAAGGAGTTTTTTTTACAGGGAGATAAAAGGCTTTCCAATCACCTTGTTGCAGAATACAGTGATGGGTTACACAAACCCATCGCACAAACTCATTAATAGTTGAAAACAAGGTGTAGATTATGGATTAAATAAATACAATGACTTTTATGTAAGTTTTATGTAAGGTTTTTGTCAGCATCATTATTGTTATTATTACAAGGATAAACTCCATATACATTGTCTGGCCAAAAAAGGTCACCACCTGTATATAACTAAGGATATAAGTAAGAGCCTCCCATTGGATAATTACTGCATGTGTGATTATGTTTCAGCTGGCAACCAGTTATTTAACCTGAACTGATGCAGTGAGTAGCTTCTCCTTTGTTAAACAAACATGTTGAAAAACACATCCTGTTGGAAAAGAAGGTAATCTGTTTTAAAAGGGTCAAATTATTTGTATGCATCAAGCAGATAAAACATCTAAGGAGATTTCTAAAACTACTAAAGTTGGGTTAAGAACTGTCCAACACATTAAAAACTGGAAGGACACTGTGGAAACATCATCATCAAGGAAGGAATATGGTTGGGAAAAATCTTCAAAATCTTCAATGATTGTGATCACTTCAACTTTTGGTGAAATCAAATAGTAAAAAAGCAACAGTAGAGCTCTGTGATATGTTTAATAGAAAGTAAGAGCATTTCATCATGCACAATGTGAAGGGAACTAAACAGATGTGTAGCGTTGAGAAAAACCACTTGTTAGTGAGGCAAACCTTCAACATATTCAACATGCTAGGGAGCATAAAGATTGTACTCTGGAGCAATGGAAGAAAGTCATGTGGTCTGATGAGTCCAGATTTACCCTCTTCCAGAGCAATGGGTGCATCAGGGTAAGAAAAGGGGCAGTTGATGTGAATCCCCTTCATGCCTTGTGCCTACCGTAACTACCTGAGTATACTGACTACCTGAATATACTGCTATTTTAGTTAATACATTAAGACTAGCTTTGAATAGTTCAGTGTCCACTGGATACTAAATTTAGCCTTTTCTTCCTAATGCCAATGGTAGAGATGTAACAATACATTATACCCGTGATGTTATACAATTAGCAAGACTGGGTTCACGATACGAACAAAATTAGGGCCAATATTCTTTGTATTACTTCTCTTAAAAAATAAAGTAACATACTGTAAATGTGCTTATTTTACTTATATAAATAATGAATGCCTAATTATTTCTGAGGTATATATAAACTGTGAGTCCCTTATTGTGTAAACAAATACAACATTACATAAATAAATTAATAATACAAATGAAGAAAGTTTCCTTACATAAATAAATGTGGCTGGAAAATGTAACTTGGACCAAAAATCTCAGTTACCTCTGTTGTTTGAAGTGAATATCTATTTACATAACCACCCAATATTGTCTTGTAGTGCATTGTTACATCCCTAGTAAATGGAATAAAAAATAATGCAGTCATTGGTGTTTGGTCTTCACTGTGACTTCACTCGCAATGCATCCACAATCATCATTCTTCCTCCTGTTGCTGAAAATCCCTGACAGTGGAAATGTTCTTCGCACTCTTTGATTCCACAGTGATGCTGAATAGTGACAGGTGTTCCCATTCTGACCCTGTCTCTTATTACTAGCTCTTATTTTACCACTGCAAATAATTTACAAGTACAAGTGCACATCATTTCTCAAGCTTGCTTTAAAAGACGCTGAAATTAAGTGAAGGTATATCATAAAATAAGTAATACATAGATGAATTAATTATTTGGGCTTTTTGCAAAATGAATCTGGACATTTGATCATGAATAGAGCTGAGTAAAATGTTTTATTCATGCTAACAGGATTGTTCTTTCCTGCCTTTCATTTTTTCTTGCTGCAGATTTTCAGGCAGATGGAAATCATTTCAGTCAACACACAGCAAAAGATGAATTCCCCAATGTTAGTGTTTTAAAATTGACATTTTGTCACATTGACATGGTGCATAATCTGGATAGCTCTGCCATTCTCACAAGTAGAAATCTGCACATCTCATTCCTTATCTCGTTCTCTCAACCTAGCTGTTTTGCCACAGCATTACTTCTGGAAAAGGATTTTCAAATCTTTTATTTTTTTCAAGTAATTATATCACTTGCTCTTAGTCAATTTCTTGGCTTTTTCTTACCACCAAACTAAGCAGTTCTGCAGTTATCAAGTAATCATGGAAAATCTGCCTTCTTACATTGTTTTCTTATGGCCCTCCTTATGTCTGACAAAAATGAAAGACGTGAAGAAGGATAAAAGAGTCCCACTATGGGCAAGTGGCATTAATTATGGGTCTTTTTGACAGTCCACACTCCAATCAGTCTTAATGCAATCAGTGCTTGGGGCCGATTCCTTTCAACCAACAACGCCCTCACTTTTTACCTCCTAATCCCCAACACCAACACCTTTCTTTTTTTCATTTTCTGATGCATTATTACTCTGATGTCTGACAACTAAACCCACTTTCTGTCTCAATTATGCCCATCTGATACAATCATGAATGCACACTTAAAGACTTAAATCTTTTCCTGGGTTAATTTACTTTAGGCAGACTTTTGTTTAACTCTACTTTTGCATTATTTCACAATTAAATTTTTCATTGCTGACAATATGAAACCCAATTCCAATTCCATGTTTTGTCCAGTCAAGTAGGTGGGATATATAAGGCAGCCAGTGAATATTTTTATCCACAAAGTTGAGATCAGAGAATGGGCAAGCTTGATAACTGCAAGTTTGACAAGGGCCAAATTGTAATGGCTAGATGTCAAGGTCAAAGCATCTTCAAAACGGCAGCTCTTGTATGGTGTGCTCATTGTACAGTGGTCAGTATCTAAAAAAAGTGGTATAAGGAAGAAACAAATACGCAGTAAAAGAGTAAACTGATTTTAGGTCATTCACTGGGTCTTTGGTAACCAAGGTAGGTAGAGACGATGCTGATATAAGGAAGGTGATCATAATGTTATGTATGATTGCTGTACATCTATTCCAGGAACACATTCTAAAATAGTTTGGACTGATAGGACTAGTATAAAGCAGTTCAAAAATCAATTAACTACATTTTATACGTGCTGATCATAAAATTAGAATATCATGAAAAAGTTGATTTATTTCAGTAATTCCGTTCAAAAAGTGAAACTTATAGTATATTAAATTCATTCATTACACACAGACTGATGTATTCCAAATGTTTATTTCTTTTAATTTTGATGATTATAACTGACATCCCAAATTCATTATCTCAGAAAATTTGAATATTGTGAAAAGGTTCAATATTGAAGAAACGTGATGCCACACTCTAATCAGATAATGAACTCAAAACCCCTGCACAGGACTTTGAATGTTCTCTCAGTCTATTTCTGTAGGCTACACAATCATGGGGAAGACTGATGACTTGACAGTTGTCCAAAAGATGACCATTGACACCTTGCACAAGGAGGGCAAGACACAAAAGGTCATTGCTAAAGAGGCTGGCTGTTCACAGAGCTCTGTGTCAAAGCACATTAATAAAGAGGTGAAGAGAAGGAAAAGATGTGGTCGAAAAAGTGTACAAGCAATAGGGATAACTGCACCCTGGAGAAGATTGTAAAACAAAACCCATTCAAAAATGTGGGGGGGATTCACAAAGAGTGGACTGTGGCAGGAGTCAGTGCTTCAAAAACCACCGACTAATTTTATGACCAGCACCTATATATATATATAACAGGGTGATTTTAATCATGATTTCGTAAAAAAAAGGCATACGTATTAAATTATTGTATATAAGTGTTTTCACATTTAACAGCCTCTGAACTTATTACTGCAGATTTCTGTTCTCAAGGTTACTTTTTGTAATGTGTATAGTGGGCTGGATTCTCTTTTAAGCAGCATTTAAAATTAGATGATATAAGTATGTGGTCACATCAGTATGTGAATTGCTAATGGCATCATCAGTGTCTCTGTAGGTACTGGTAATAATATTAAACCCTGGGAGCTTGTGTGTCTTGCTAGTAACCTTGATATTTTTTGTCTGGATTACATTAAGATTTATAAAGCAATCCCTGCAGGGACCTCAGGGAGAAAAAAGCTGGGTTTCATGAGGGTTCCTATTTTTTGTAATGTAAATATTATTTAAATATTTTTTGTAAATCCAATTTTTAACCACAACTAACCAATATACAATCCAGTCAAAAACAGAATTCCTAATTTACTTGTGATTAAATAAAATAAAATATCAGATGACATTCAGGGATAATTGTGTGAATCTGTGTGTGTGAAAGATAGAGAGAGGGAGAAAATGAGAGTTGGTTTTGGTCTGTCCTTTATGTGTGGCAACTCATAACTTTTATGGCAGTATGAAGCAATAGTTATCTCTTAATATGGAACATTACAATATCCTAGTGTGCTTTTTAAATTACAAATCCCTACCCAGCTCATTAGTTTAGCTCTGCTAGCTTCTTTTTAATATATACATATTTATTACCCGTTTTATTCTTTATTTATAAAAGCACCCATGCAACCTGCATTTCCTAAGGCTTTCCTGCACACTGAGCTCATATCATAATGTATATCTCATGCAGCATAAATGTAAGGTCAGAGTGTATATGCTGGATCCAGAAAGTACAGTGCTTTGCAAAAGTATTCTCCCCCATTGACATTTTTCGTGTTTTGTTACCTCACAACTTGCAATTAAAATGGATTGTTTAATGGTTTTCATAATTTCATTTACAGAATATGCCTACCACTTTTTTAGTGTGAAGCAGACAACAAATCAACAAAATAACAGAAATCTTCAGTGTGCATAACTATTTACACCCCTTAAGTCAGTACTTTGTAGAGCCACCTTATGCGGCAATTACAGCTGTAAGATAAGTCTCTATGAGCCTGCCATATCTTCCCACTGGGCTTTTTGCCCATTCCTCAAGGCAAAACTGCTCCAGCTCCTTCAAGTTAGATGGTTTCCGCAGGTGAACAGCAATCTTCAAGTCTGACCACAGATTCTAAATTGGATTAAGATCTGGGCTTTGACTAGGGCATTCCAATACATTTACACGTTTCCTCTTAAACCACTTGAGTGTTTCTTTAGTGGTGTGCTTTGGGTCACTATCTTATTGGAAGGTGAACCATCCCAATCTCAAATCACTGACGGACCGAAACAGGTTTTTCTCAACAATATTTAGCACCATCCATCTTCTCATCGACTCGTCCGAGTCCCTGCTGCTGAAAAACATCCCCACAGCATGATGCTACCACCATGTTTCACTGTGGGAATGTTGTCTTTGTGTGTGTGTGTGTGTGTATATATATATATATATATATATATATATATATATATATATATATATATAGAAAAACACAAA
>JAYDZG010000004.1:7938708-7955091 GCA_034509265.1 Microcambeva bendego
TGATATGTTGCTTTAAAGTTTCATGATAATTGATGCAATGTTTTCTGAGCTTGTGCTGTAAATAAATTCTTTATGCACAACCCATGATATTAATTGTATTTCGTTCTCACAGCTCCTTTTAGTACCCTATTTTTGTATGTGGGTTGAAGAGACTAATGCATGCTCAAATATTATGCTCAAATATCTTATGCTACTTATCACAAATCAAGCTGCAGTACCGTCTCATTATCTCTAATAGCCATTCATCTTTTAAAATAATGTAGTTATTTGTTACTAGACTATCATCAATTGTTTCTTATTTTCCTCTATTTTCTCTTTACATGTGCAGTCAATTGAGTATTGAGGGCCTTGATCAGTGGCCCAACAGTAGCAACAATGGTAAGAATTGATCCGGTAACCTTATGATTACTAGTGCAGTACTGACATGTGTACCAAAACTGTTATCAAAAGGTAGTTCTGGAATTAATTACTGCTACAAGTGACTACTTATATCTGGTTTCCTAGCCCTGTCCTAAATTTATAGAGGATTGGAGTAATTTGGACAGTGATTACTTTTCATTTTGTCACTAATTGGTCTCTGGTTGAGACTGAAATACAGTTTTCATTTGCAGTAGCACACAGTGTAATGTAATACAGCTGTGAGTCATTTCAACATGAAATGTATTTAATTCTGACATGATTTCATGCAAATCTGCATGTATTATTTTCAGTATAGAGGTCAAGCAACATTGTAATGGTTTGAATGTAATGCTTTTCATTCTGTTACCTTTATCGCATGTTACTATGAAGAAGCATTGGCATGTGTATATTGCATTTCACATTTCAATTTGCTACTAACTAATTCTGAAATATAATGTTGTATTTACATCATAACTTTGACACTATTTTATAGATAAAAAAAGCACCAAAGTGCTGGCGAGCATCATCACAGGTGAGCGGTGGGGCGTGGGGCTGACAGACAAGGTTCCTTTGATTGTTGCTCCTGGTTCTCCTTCAGATGTCCAGTAGTGGCGGCAGTCCACTGCTGATGAGGAACAGGTGATCAGCGAAACACTACAAATGAGTCCCCAAAATTGCCGCAAACCAGTCAGATTGCTTACCAGAAACCTCGAAAACTGTGACACTGAAGGATTTGATACGAACAATAGAATGTGAAGGCACGACACCACACTCTGTGCTGCACCTCATTAAATATTGCGACAACAGGTGTGGTTCGTTAACCTTAATGAGCGCATTGAATATAACTGCTGACTGGAGGAGGCACTCTAAAAGACCAGGCATGTTGCGACATGCCAGACATGGTCGGCCTTGTTTTGTTTCACTGACAAGAAGGTCCTGGGTTTAATCCACAGACAAGGCCATCCAGATCCTTTCTGTGTAGAGTTTGCATGTTCTCTCTGTCTGTGTGGGTTTTTCTTCGGAAGCTCTGGTTTCATGCCACAGTCCAAAAACAAATCAGTCTGGTTGGATACTGAATTGTTCTATAGGTGAATGGGTATGATATGTGTGCATGTGTCTGACACATGATTGACTGGCCCCCCATCCAGGTTGTTTTTGTGTACCTTGTACCATTTTAATATTGTGGATAGGCTCCATAACCTCCCTTTCCCTAAGCCTGATTAGATAATTCGTTATGAATGTAGGTGAGTAAATACAACAATTGCTTTTTTGCTAATACTTTTGGTAACTATACTTTAAATTAGTGACAAAATGCTCAGACATAAATTAGCATTTTAAAGTTTTAAAGACCCAAAACATATTTGCTGCTATCACATTTCAAAATTATTAGTAAGTGAGACAAAAAGATAATGCATAATGCAAGCAGCAGGATAATAGAGTGAGAGTACGTCTTGTGGAGCAACAGAGAGGCTGGAACAGTTGCTGAGATAAAAATGTATTTTCAAGTTTTTAGTTAAAAGAACAACATGTTACTGATTGTTTAGGCAGTGTGAGCTAGGCTGGAAAAGACGCATTTATCTTGTTTGAGTGGCCAAGAAGAATATTCCTGTAGAAGTTAGAAGGTAATTTGTACTTCAGGTAATTAAGAGCCTAGTTGGTCATCTCAAGGTAAGAGGGTTTTAGGTTTGGTGCCTAGAAGGAGTAGTCATGGTACTTTCCGTGAGAAATTTAAAGTCCAAAGACAAGTAGTCAACTGGATTTACTAAAATGTGAATTTATTTATTTTTGATTGTGAGTGTGTTTAAGTTGGGATGGACAGGAGACCTATCTGGGGTAATTCATACCTTTGCTGAGTGATTAGACCCACCATGGCCCTGAATAGGATAACTTGGTGGTAAAAAAGATGCATGAATGAATATTTGGGTTCAGCTGTCTTAAATATTGGCAGTGTGAAAAAGATTGCTTACATATAAAAATTGTACCACTGACTGACTGCAGGTGTGGCATAATGGATTGATTAATCTTTCTGCAAGTTCTGCTTTAGAGGCACTGTGTTCTTTTTATTCTAATTGCATTGAGTCGGCCCCTGGAGACTGAGAAGATTGCAGTCACTTTAAATGTAATTTGTTACAACAGCAGCTGTAAAGAAGAAAATAAACAAATGTGTTTCCTTTACATAAGAGTTAATGCCATAAACAGCTAAATATAAATTGACTAAAAAAAGAGGGTAAGCAAATTAATAAAAGTTAAATATAAATATAAAATATAAATGGTGAAAACTCTTAATTCTACATTAGTTCTAAACTAAACTATAATGTACACCCCACCTAAATGTTATGTTTTATTTATTTAATGTTTTATTTTTTTCCTTATTTTTGCTTTTAATTTAGAATAATAAGTGGGGTGGAGGTGGACTTTTTAGAGGCGGACTAACAGGTTTTTGAGGGCCAGAATTTTTGCTGATTGGCAGGTGTTCAAATACTCATTTGCAGCAGTAACACACAAATAAATTATTTAAAAATCATACATTGTGATTTCCGGATTTTTTTTTAGATTATGTCTCTCACAGTGGACATGTACCTAAGATGAAAATTTCAGACCCCTCCATGATTTCTAAGTGGGAGAAAGTTGCTGGGTGTTCACATACTTATTATCCTCATTGTATATCTCACCTCAGTGTCATCCTCTAATTGCAACTCCTAATCACTTTGGGCACCTCTGGGGGGCTCTTAAATATCTGGGGGAGTAGGAGTAAATCTTAGACCTGAGAAAGCCGATAAGAAGCTTTTATTCTTAAGTTTCAGGGTAGGAAAAAAATATCAACACTTAAGACTAAAATGGCATTTTAAGACACTTGATAAATACGGGCCCTGGACTGTTGGCAGGTTAGTGAAGCATACACTCTCTCTCTCTCAATGAACCCATGTTTATTTTTAGTAGCGAGTCCAAGCCATGCATTGAAATAACCAATGATTTCTAGGGAAATACAACACATATCTCTCCAAAATTCCATTGTATGCATATGTCAATGGTCTCAGCACAAATATACATGTCACCCAGCCTAAGAGACAGATGTTGACATGCTTTTGCAGACAATATTATGGATGGTCCTATTCATCTTTTGCCCAGAGAATTTGACATCTGCTCATGCAAACATGTGAACATTTGATTTCCAACATATTCCTGTCAAATCTAAATGAAGCTTAAGCCAAAATCATGGTGGCATTTCTGAACAAAACTGAAGTATGTCTTTCTGCATTTAATGATGTGGAAGACTGTTATTAAGTACTGTAACCCCTATGTGCTTAAATTCATCACAATAGAATGATGGTTCCTACTTACAGTAAGTTACTTGCACCTATATTTTTTTTACAACCCAACCTGACTTGTACTTCTCTACAACTTTGTCCCTGACTTGTGTGCAGATTTCCTTGGTCTTCATTGTGTTGCTTGGTTAGTGGTGCCTCAATGCTTGCTTAATGGTGTTGCAGTCCATCTGGGGACTTTCAGGAAAAGTGTTTATGTACTGACGGATCATTTGACACATATATTGCATACAGGTTGACTTCATTTCACTAAGCATGTGACTTCTGAATGTAATTGGTCACACCAGAACTTTTTAAAGGCTTCATTCTAGGACTGTCATTCATGTTTTGTTGCCCAGGTGTGTCATTGTGTTTACATTGATTTTTCAGACAACACATAGCACTGAATGTGTACACTAAGTTTCAGATTTGGTTTACACCTGTACAGACTAATTTATAATTAGATGATTAGTCAACATGAAAACCAGAGAGCTGTCTTTGGGTGAAAAACTAGCTCCTGTTCAACAGAGAAGATGGAAAATAAATCAGAGCCAATAGCACAAATATTGGTAATAGCCAGTATAACCGTTTGGAACGTCCTGAAAAAGCAAGTCGTCACTGGGGTACAGATGTCCAACAGGTGTCCAACAGGTAGACCAAGAAAAACAACATCAGATTATGAGGGAATCATTTTGTGTGCTGTAAAAATAGAACCTAAAACCACTGTTAGTGACATCAGCAACAACTTCCAGAGGGCAGGAGGGAGTGTACCATAATCTACTTTTAACAGAAGACTGATGAAAATCACTAATTACCAAGAAATTCAGATACAAGCTTCAGAAATTCTGAGAAAAAGTTTACGGAATAATAACCGAAACTTACGGAATAAAAACCGAGAGAACAAACAGACCTGAATAAAGAGACCGCGACATTAGCGCTTGACCGGACAGACGCGAGGGAAACATCAGAGAAACTTCACGGAAACATCAATGACCCAGCCCCGAACTGGCAGAAAATGGTGCTTTAAATACGCCGCTGATCACTCTTGATCAGCGTCAGGTGCGCGCAGACCACACCTGCGTGTAGCAGCTGAATGCATGGGAAGTGCCCCGCACTTCCCAGTCCTAACAGTTCTTTCCTGTGTCCTATTGTATATTTTTTGGTGATGTCAAATCAATAAAAGCAAATATTTAAGTTAAGAAAAATCCTTTTTATTGCATTGCAAAATTTCTGATTTCCAAGCTTGTGACTGACAATTATGTTGTTTAAATCAAATAAAATTAAATAAATAAATAAATAAATAAATATCCAGGCAGCTTTTTATGCCCTGGTTCAATGTTTGCTTTCAGTGCAGTGTTTGTTCACCATGTGTCTGTATTTTCTTTCACCTCTCACATACATACTGAAATGCAAATGTCCTATCCTATAAATAAACAGATACATATTTGTATGCAATATTACATTATCATCAGTTTTGTACATCATAAATTCAGTTGCATAAGAAAAAAATCACCATAAATAGTACGAAATTCCATAATAATAAAGCATTCAGTAATAACTTCAGTAATATCCTAATCTGAAAGCAGTCACTTGATAAATACACCTAGGGAATTTCTGTCAATTATTCCTGGGTTGCCACTGCAGATCATGATCCAAATTTTTGTGTTTCCATCTAAGCCATAATACAAACAAGTGGTCTCTCAGTCTAGTTCTGTAGGCTACACAATCATGGAGAAGACTTGACAGTTTTCCAGCAGACGACCATTGACACCTTGCACAAGGAGAGCAAGACACAAAAGGTCATTGCTAAAGAGACTAGCTGTTCACAGAACTCTGTGTCCACATTAAAAGAGATGCAAAAGAAGGAAAATATGTGGTAGAAAAAAGTGTACAAGCAATAGGGATAACCGCACCATGGAGAGGATTGTGAAACAAAACACATTCAAAAATGTGGAGGAGATTCACAAAAGTGGACTACAGTTGGAGTCAGTGCTTCAAGAACCACCACACAGAGACGTATGCAAGACATGGGTTCCAGCTGTCTCCTTCCTTGGGTCAAGCCACTCTTGAACAAGAAACTGCATCAGAAACGTCTCACCGGGGATAAGAACTGGACTGCTGCTGAATGGTCCAAAGTTACTGTATGTTCTCTGATGAAAGTAAATTTTGCATTTCCTTTAGAAATCAAGGTCCCAAATTATCAAAATAAAATTAAAAAATACATGTCAGTCTGTGTGTAATGAATGGATGAATATAATATACGTATACATATAAGTTTCACATTTTGAATGGAATTACTGAAATAAATCAACTTTTGCATGATATTCTAATTTTATTTCCAGTACCTGTGTGTGTGTAATAGATTATCACAACTAAAAACGACTTTATATAAAAGAAAAGCTTTGTGATATATTACAGTCATGATAATGTCTGCAGGACATAAAGGTGCTCTGAATGTGTCTGCCACGCCCTCCTCTTAGGCAGCACGGTGTCCAGACACACCTCCCCCATGCCCTGTGTGTCTGAAGGCTGTTGGTTATTTTTTGTATATATTCTAGTTTTGTTTATTATTGTGTTCTCTTAGTTTAGTATATTTGACTGGTATTCCTGTATTTCAGCTATGCCTCAGTTTCTGTTGGTTTATATGCTATCGGCTTTGGATTTGTTTTATTTTGGTCCCTTTGTTTGATTTTGTTGCTTTAATAAATCTATTATTGTATATTACATCTCTGTGTGTGTCCAAGCCTTCCTGTCCACCTTAGTGCCCGATCTGTGACAGAATGTGCTCCCTGCCAGGACACAGCAAGATGTTTGTTCGGTCTTTCTCTGCGTTCGACTCCATTATTTTTCCCCAGTCTTTCACCCTATATAAGCCAGCTTCCTATTTTAAAAGCAACGGATTTGTCGAGCGCCTCCTTTGACAAAGCAAACTTTATTTCCAGTATCTGCTCGACTGCCCATTCCAGTTTTAGTCAACTCCAGCTATGTCTGGGGTTCTGTTCCAGTTTCTGTCAGCTTCAGTTCCATCCGAGGGTCCAGTACAGTTTCTGTCGGCTCCAGTTACATTCGGGGGTCCATTTCCATTGGCTCCAGTTACAGTAGGGTCTGATAAAGTTTCTGTCAGCTCTGGTTTATTGGGGGTTCATTCCCATTGGCTCCGGATCCGTCCAGGGTTCCAGTTCAGTTTTTGCCAGTCCCAGTTGGTGGTCAGCTTCAGCGGAACCAGATCTGGTCAGTACATCATAGTCAGCCTGTGAGTTCTAGTCTGTCTGTGCCTTCCGGTCCATCTGTCAACCAAGGCCAGGCCATGACAACTGTCGGTTAGTCCAAGTATATCTGTTTCAGGTAGTCCATCTGTCGGATCAAGTCTATTGGTACCAGTCAGTCAGCCTGTCAGTACAAGTTCGTACACTGTCCGCTCAAGTCTGTCTGGGTCAGTCAATCAGTCAGCCAGTCTGACTCTGTCTTTTGCAGCCAGTCCGTCTGTCACTCCAAGTTTTTCTATGTCAGACGATAAGTTTGTCAGACCAAGTCTGTCTGTGTCAACCAGTTCTTCTGTAAGTTTAAGTCATTTGGTGTCAGCCCAACAGCCTAGTCTGTTAATGTCAGCCAAATCCACGGCCTGTAGCCTCTTAAGGCTGTTGGTTAGTTTTTGTTTATATTCTAGTTTTGGTTTTTGTTGTGTTCTCATAGTTTATTAAATTTGTCTGGCATTCCTCTTAGTTTAGTATATTTGTCTGGAATTCCTGTATTTCAGCTACAGCTCAGTTTCTGTTGGTTTATGTGCTACTGGCTTCGGCTTCGTTTTAGCTTGGTCCATTTTTTGTACATATTCCTCAAAGAACAGTACATTTCATGCTTTCTTTTTTAGCTTATATTTCTTAAGTCTGGAAAACACATACAAGCAAAATCGCAGGTGGTTCACTGATTGACGACAACCATTTTTGATGTTCTCTTTATTTTCAGATAAACTATATACACACTGATGGCACAGGGCTTTCTAAACCTCAAATATTAAATAGGATTCACTTGGTGTAATAAGACTAAGTTGCATTACATGTATAACTTTCAGTGTATTTGTATACCATATGTATTGTTTATGCATTTTTCAGCAAGTTTTCTCTTCTCTTCATCTATGATAAAGTGCTGTTCCACTAACAACACCTGGTCCCATTTAATAATATTTTGTGTTTACCAGTGTTGGCACATTCCTACCAGAGTAAATGTCACAGATCGAGTTAAGGACACTCACATGTGAGTGCAGATTTCTATTTCTATTCCTTTTTATGGCTGCTGATTAAAAATTCACTTATCTACTATGCAGAGAGACACTGCCCAGGGGAAAATGATGCACTTCTTCAACTAAAACATTCTCTATTATTTATTAAGAGGTAATATAAATGCCCATGTGAAATGGTTGGACCAAAAATACATTTACACTATTGCAAAACAACAAATTGTTGTCATGTGTAAATATAAGACTAAATGTGTTTTATTGAAATACACTACTCACAAAAAAGATGAACCTAAAATGCACTCTAACCATTACAGGTGAAACTAATGTGATTTTCTCAAAACTTTTGAATGCATATGTGCAACTGTTTAATGTTTCAGTACTTCTTGCACAACTTACTGCTCTCTAACAAGGAGCTTAATGGAACTATTCACAACAGGTGTTTGATCCATTAATTGACTAATAAATTCAATTAAAATTGGTATTTAAATAGACTTTTTACACTTATACATTGTGAGACCAAGACGAAACCTAACATTATATCAACAGTACCTCACAATTGTGGGGTTTCAAACAGGATGACTGGACGAGTCACAGAAAGGCATAGAAGAGGATGTCCTTTGGCCACTTCACACACCAAAGACCACTTCATTGTGAACAGTGCCTTGTGGAACCGGATGATGAATGCCACACAACTCCAGGCACAATTAAGGCACCCAATTTCCACGTCTGAGTATTCAAAGCTGTTTACATCAGTGTGGTCAGTGTGTACTTCGACCTGCATGGGTACCTGACAACACCATCAGGCACAGGTGTCATCATCTTGCATGAGCCAGGGAGCATTTATGCTGGAGCATTTATACCTTAAACGTAGTAGCCTGCACTTTCTCCAGACCTGACTCCAAAAGAAAATCTATGGGATCAGCTGAGTCACCATGTAGAGGCTCATAACTCTTTAGTTTAGAACCACAATGACCTTGAAGAAGAGTGAAATGTCACGTGACAAGTTATAGAGACATTGACACTTTTGTTGGGGTATACCCACTATTGTTGTTGGTTTTTTTTTAATAAATTGTTTGAGATGAGAAAATCACCATTGAACGCTTCTACTTAAATGTCCTACTTTCATGATATATCACCATAGCGTGAACTATTTACGTTTTTCACCCAGAAGCCAAATATCCCTTTTTATTGTGCGTGCGTGTGTGTGTGTGTGGCACAATAATTGCACCTGTCAGCAGCAAGAGAACATTTTATCTTTAAAGTTAATGTGTTGATTTAAAAAGGATGAAAAATGCAAGTGCTATACCATTTACAAATCAAAGGAACATGGTTAAACAAAGGCTCATTGCTGCATGTGGTGAGGGAAAACTTGTAGCCTGATCCAGGAGTGATCCAAGTTCGGATAGAAAGGTGTCAGAATACACAGTGCAGCACAGTTTGTTTATGGGGCAGCAAAATGGGGACTAACACAATATTAGGAAGTTGGTTATAATGTCAGATTTGTGACTTTAATTATGTGATAACATCCAGGGGTCATGGTGTGAGAAACAATATGGTTCAGACACTGGTGAATTTTGGTGCTGAACTTCAGACGACTATATATATTGTGGCTTAATAATGGCTTAATTCATTCAATTGGTGTGTGAAAGATCTTAATAATAATTACATTGCACCACCTGTGTCGCATTGCACCACAAGTGTCGCTAACTGACAAAAGCACATTAGAACACCAGAAATGAAACTGGCGTGGTGCAATTCTTTGACTACATCCTGATAAGTTAGCAGTGGAAACAGTTGGTTAACAAAACATGTACATATACCAATGTAGATTGTGACTCTGATCACAATCTTGTGATGTTGATGATGAAGCTTAAATTTACATGTACGCAAAACAGGAAGCCACACAAAAAATATCCAGTTCAATCAGCAACACCAAATGGTTGGAAACAGATTTGAAGAGCATCAGGGATTTTGAAAAACCACACACAAACACACACACACACACACACATATTTTAGCATTTAACCAATCTATCCAAAGCGACTTACATTCATGACTGAACACAATTTTGTGCAATCACCCATGATCCATGGTTTACCACTGTTCCTCCTTATACCACGATAGATACTGACCATTGCAGACCGGGAAAAACCCCACACAAATCTGAAATTTTGGAGATGCTCTGACCCAATCATCTATCCATTACAATATGGCCATTGTCACCTTCTCATTATTCCTGCTTCTAACACATTAACCTTGTGAATGAAATGTTCACTTGCTGCATGGTCTGTGTAAAACAGAATAATGGACCCAATAAGTCTTCATTACACTGCCTATGGTGACAGAACCTTTTTAGTGTTCTCACATGATAGTAATTAACTCTTGAATGAATGCAAACCAAGCTTGAAGAAGATATTACCCCCAAACATGTAGGACAAGAAGTTTGTTGGATCAGATCACAAACTTCTGTATCATCATGGAGAAACAAAGAAAAAAAGAAAAGAAGAACGCACTGTTTTGATCTTTCATTGAGTTAAGAAAGGCATTCGACATGGGTTTCTCCTTGAACCTTGAATTTGACCAAGATTAACCATCTCACCATGTTTACTTTTTTTACAGTAACATCATGTTTACATGTTTTCTTGTGCAATGATTTATAAGCAAGTACCTATCTTCTTTTATAAATTGACTTGCCGTTTACAGTAAATATGCATTGTATTGTATGCTACAGGAACAACATGTAATACTATGACACCCTATCTAAATATCCAATTCCATTGCAGGTTCTAACAGCTGTAATAAATTATGTAACATAATTGTAGGCTTTTAACTTTACAGCTACAGCTAAGGGATGAACATTTTGTTTTCTCACTTCAGTGTCCATCTGTACAAATCAGAGTATATTAAGAAAAACTTGGTTTTGGCTGGATAACTTGGTAAGAGCATTTTCATTATACCTGGTATAATGACAATAAATATATTTTGATTTAGAAATCTGTGGGCTGGTTTAGATCTGCAGTGGTCAGTAAGGAACAATGTTAAACTGGCTACAGAGTCATGAGTGGCAATGGCTCGTTGATTAACGTGAGGAGTGAAAGCTGGCCGAAGGTGGTCAGATCCAACAGATATTTTCAGAATACACCGTGAATCAGAGTTTTTTGCATATGGGGTATCAAAAGGGGAACTGGTACAATATTAGATAGATAGTCATAAAATGTCTGATTGATGTAAGTTCATTTATTTACATTTTGCATTTTCAATTTTCACACAGGATCCACGTTATCACAAAGTATCATTTTTTAACATAGCTTTATCATGGCCAGGGTCATGGTGGGTAAGTAGGTGTAATCCACCAGCAAATTTGAACATGACACCAATCCATCTCGTGGCCTCAGCCTGGCTAGAGGCTAGATTCGTGCAAGTCATACTCCTTCCATTTCAATATGATCGCTTGCACAGTGGTCTTTGGGTTGTTTAAAGCTTGGGAAATCCGGCTTTAAACTTCTCCACAACAGTATCTTGGACCTGCCTGGTGTGTTCCTTGGTCTTCATGATGCTCTCTGCGCTTTAAACAGAACCCTGAGACTATCACAGAGCAGGTGCAGATGCATACAGAGACTTGATTACACACAGGTGAATTATATTTATCATCATCAGTCATTTAGGACAACATTAGATCATTCAGAGGTCCTTACTGAACTTCTGGAGTGAGTTTGCTGCACTGAAAGTAAATGGGCCGAATAATATTGCATGCCCCACTTTTCATTTTTTTGTTTTTTAAAAAAGTTATCCAATAAATTTCCAATAAATTTCATTCCACTTCAGGATTGTGTCCCACTTGTTGTTGATTCTTATATAAAAATATATAATTTAATATCTATGTTTGAAGCCTGAAATGTGGCAAAATGTTGAAAAGTTCCCCAAAGCATGATGTTTCCACCCCCATGCTTCACAGTAGGTATGGTGTTATTGGGATGCAACTCAGCCTTCTTCTTCTTCAAAACACAAATAGTTGAGTTTTACCAAACAGTTCTATTTTGTTTTCATCTGACCACATGATATTATCCCAATCCTCTACTGGGCAATCCATATGCTCTCTGGCAAACTTAAGACGGGCCTGGACATGAACTGGCTTAAGCAGGGTGACACGTCTGGCACTGCAGGATTTGAGACCGTCTTGGCATATTGTGTTACTGATGGTAGCCTTTGTTACTTTGGTCCCAGCTCTTTTCAGGTCATTCACCAGGTCCCTCCATGTAGTTATGGGATTTTTGCTCACAATTCTCATGATCATTTTGACCCCACGGGATGAGATCTTATGTGGGGCCCCAGATCGAGAAAGATTGTCAATGGTCTTGTTTGTCTTCCATTTTCTAACAATTGCTCCCACAATTGCTTAATTCACACCAACCTGCTTGCCTATTGTGTAGGTCTACAATTAGGTCAATTAGGTCTACAATTTTCTTCCTGGTGTTCTTCGACAGCTCTTTGGTCTTGGCCATGGTTGAGTTTGGAGTCTGACTGTTTTAGGCTGTGGACAGGTGTCTTTTATACAGATAAAGAGGTCAAACGGGTGCCATTAATACAGGTTACGAGTGGAGGACAGAAAAGCTTCTTAAAGAAGAAGTTACAAGTCTGTGAGAGCCAGAAATCTTGCTTGTTTGTTATTGTCCAAAAACTTATTTTCCACCATAATTTACAAGTAAATTATTTGAAAATCCTACGATGTGATTTCCTGGAATTTTTTCCCTCATTTTCTTTCTCATAGTTGAAGGGTACCTATGAGAAAATTACAGACCTCTCTCATCTTTCTAAGTAGGAGAACTTGCACAATCACTGGCTGACTAAATACTTTTTGCCTGACTGTATGTTGGTATGCCACATGATAATTATGACAAACACAAACCACAATTATTACAATTAATACATGAAATTATTACATTTACATATTCACTGTTTGTCAGAAGCCTTTATCCAAAGCTACTTATTACTTAACACTAAAAATATATCTTGCAAGATATTGATAACTTTGCTCAAGGGCCCAACAGGGGCAAGCTGACATATGTTATGCTTGAACCAGTGATTTTTTGATTAGTAGTGCTAAATCTTGAGCACTTAAAAGTAATAGAAATGAAAATAGATACAAGCCTGAAATACAGAAATGGCTGTTTATTAATAAATGAAATTACACTAAGCAGAGAAAGCATGACACATGAGTTCAAACTGGCAATAATGTACAAGGTCTGTAGTTTACATCTAAGAAAAACATTTATTGATGCTTACCGGCTTGCCTTCCGGCCTCTGTCTCTGTCTGTGTTGTTGTTTACAGTGAGCACCCTCCAATGAGTCTTAGCTGTTCGTGTGCAGCTCCGATGGTGCTGTACCAAGCTCGTCATGCAAGTCATCCTTTTCTGAGTGCCACCATCCATGGCGCAATCACCGTACCAGTCCCGCGGTGAATCCGGTCCCGGGCTGTTATGCCAGCTGTCCAGTTCAGAATCAGTCATGCCGGCCATCCAGTTCAGAATTCTTCACGCATGCCATCCAGTTCTGGGTGTCACCGTTTGTGGTGTAATTGGCACACCTATCATGTAGCAGACCCCCTCCTCACTTCACCTCCAGCAGATCCAGTGCCAGTACCAGTTTCTATCCACCCTGAACATCTAATAAATCAATGTAAATGTATTAATGTCTCCGAGTCTGTGTGTGCGTTGGTTACTGAATTCCTTACATGGTCTTTTCCCTTAACAGAATCCTCTGGTCAGCATGGAACCCCCCAACTCATACCCAGATGATCCCTGAGTTCTTGGGCTACAGTTGGGTCATCGATCTAGCCAACTGGATCAGCACAAACAACTGCTCCAATCAAGGCTAATCAGCAGCTCACTGCCCAGCTGGAAAATTTTGTGTGAAATTGCACGTTAGTCCCTACACCCCCTTCCCAAGAGAATGCAGATCTGCCAAGCCCCAGTGTCTCCCAGTCCTATCCTCCCTCCTCGGGTCTCCCTGGCCCATCAGAGGCCTGTGCATACCGAAAGCTACCACAGAGAATTGGACAAGTGCAGAGAATTTCTTTTTCAATGTAGCCTAGTTTGCCATGCAGAGCCCTCACCTTGGCCGAGGCTTCACATGCCCTAATCGGCCCACAGATGGGGAATAATGAAGTTTTTATCTGCTGCTTCCGAGCGGATATGCCGCCGCCCATCTACACCTAAGGCAGGGTCGACATTCCATGTCCGATTTCTTGGTAGAATTTAACACCCTGGCACGTGCAGTTTTCTTGAACGCAAATGAAGACTTCTTTCAGGTGCTTTCTTTTATTGCAGGGGGCCAGGACACTTGCATGATCTATGTCCTGCATGGCCAAAAGACTGAACCCAGCAATTGGAATAGGGTCATAGTCAGGTGCTAACTCCAAGATCCCTAACTGTCGTCTCACTTTATCAGCCACTATCCATACCCCTGAGGGGCAAGGGGGCTGCCACATCAGTACTCATCAACACGGGTTCCAAGTCCAACCTTGTAGGCCGCACATTTGCTGCCAAGTTCGGCTGCTCGCTCGAGCCACTGGAACGGCCAGTTAATGCCCTATCTTTGAATGGACGATGCCTAGCAGCCTTAAATTCCGCACTTCCCCTATTACCATGGTTCTAACTTGCAATCACCATGTAAAATATGTATTTTGCCTTTATCAACTCCCCTCCAGCTCTGGTGTTGCTCGGCTTCCCCTGGCTAAAGCGTAACTATCCCAAGCTTGACTGGCAGAGCAAGAATGTAAATAATTGAAGCAATCTCTGCCATGCCCACTGCCTAATTTCTGCCGTTCCTGCCACATCTGTTCCTGGTCCCAGTGCCCTTCCAGCAGCTAAGCCAGATTTGTCCTCGAAACCCAATCAGTGCCATGAATTCAAGAACATTTTTCAAAAGGAACTTGGCTGTACCTTTCCTCCCCATCGACCCTGTGATTTCTCTATGGACTTGCTACTAGGCGCTCCGCTGACCAAGAGCCAACTGTGTCAGCTGTTCCATCCCGAATGTGAGGCCATGGAAAAATATATCACTGAGAGTCTCATGGCAGGTCTCTTCCGCCTATCCTTGTCTCCACTAGGAGTGGGTTTCTTTTTCATGGAGAAGAAAGACGGCTCGCTGAGGCCATGCATTGTTTATAGAAGGCAAAACCACCTCCCCATCTTCAACCATTACCCGCTTCCCCTTGCAGCCTCAGCATTTGAATCACTGCAAGGAGCCACCATATTCACCATACTAGACATACCCTCTTGTCTGGATCCGGGAGGGGGATGAATGGAATACCACATTCAATACCCCCTGGATCACTTTGAATACCGGATTCTTCCATTCAGGCTGACCAACAGTTAATCAAAGACTACAGCACTCTAGCCAAGCCCTTGATCCACCTGACGTCAACCAAGATCCCGTTTGCCTGCTCCCAGGACGCCCAGGCCTCCATTGATGAGCTCAAGGTACGCTTCACCTCAGCATTGGTTCTGGCCCAACCGGACTACTTATGGCAATTCGTGGTCGAAATAGATTCCTCCAATTCTGAGGTAGAAGCGGTGCTGTCCCAACGCACAGACCCGGAAAAAAATCTCCACTTCTGCGTCTTCTTCTCCTGAAAATTATCCGCGGCAGAGTGTAATTATGATCGGTAACCATGAGCTATTGGTCGTCAAGCTGGCTCTAGAGGAATAAAGACACTTGATGAAGGGGCAAAACTGCCTCATCATCTGGACTGACCACAATAATCTTTCATATGTCCAGACGGTGAAACAGTTAAACTAGAAAAGCGCAGTGGGCGCCTCAGGCTCACACAACACCAAGCTAAATTCCCTTTCCCGCCTGTCTAGCACTAGGGAGGAGTTGGCTGAAGAGTCAATTTATGACATTTTTAGTGTTTTGTTACCTCACAACCTGGAAATAAAATGGATTGCTTGAGGGTTTGCATCATTTAATTTGCAGAAAATGCTTACAACTTGGAACATTTCATTTTATATTTTTATTTTTTTTATTAAATTGAGTGTCATCTCATTTACCATCATTGAGCCCCACCCTTTGCAGTGATAACCCCTTCGAGTCTTCTGGTTCAGGAGTGTGTTTATGATTTTTTTTATATAATTTTCCAGCTGATTTGTGAGGTTAGACATAGATGTGCCTTAGTTGAGAAGGCCTTGCTCACAGTCTCTTCTCTAATTAATTTAAGTGTTCTGTCGGCTTGAGGTCAGGACTTTTTCACACCAAATCAGCCGAAAGGACAGTTTTCATGCCTATGGGTTTGGTTTTATACACTTGTGTCAATGGACAACCAAGTGTCTTTATAAAACCAAAGCATATGAATGATCTAGAAGAGGATTGGGAGAATATCATGTGGTCAGATGAAACCAAAATAAAACTTTTTGGTAAAAACTCAACTCGTCGTGTTTGGAG
>JAYDZG010000004.1:8023328-8040165 GCA_034509265.1 Microcambeva bendego
GGAGGGGGACTTTTTAGAGGTGGACTAACAGGTCTTTGAGGGCCAGAATTTTTGCTGATTGGCAGGTGTTCAAATACATATATGAGGCAGTAACACACAAATAAATTATTAAAAAATCATACAATGTGATTTCTGGATTTTTTTGTTAGATTATGTCTCTCACAGTGGACAGGGACCTAAGATGAAAATTTCAGACCCCTCCATGACTTCTAAGTTGGAGAACTTGCAAAGTTGCAGGGTGTTCAAATACTTATGTTCCTCACTGTATGAATGACTTTTATCGATATTTGACCAAAAATAATTATTTTAAGAACTTGAGTCGATCATAAAACAAAATTTACGATCCTCTAAATTGAACCAAAATTTTCGCCAGTGACCTTAAATGACCTTGGACTGATCTCGGACCGACCTTGAACCGACTTTAACCCACGGGCATGACCTTAGACCTTCACCCTAACCCAAACCCACCACAATAATTAACCTACCGAAAGAAATACGTTAAGAATTTGAAAGAAATCCTCTAGGATGAAGAATTTTAACTCTCATGATTGCTGTGTACAAAGTGCGTTTCCAACTGTATTTTACCCTTGTTAAGAGCATGTCTGATCGGGATCTTCCAAGAGTGAGCTATGTAGTCAAGCCATTGAATCAAACAGGTAGAATGTGACTTTTAACTGATGAAGTATTTGTCAATCGGCGGGATAGCAAGAGTGTTTTCGGTGATAACATTTCTCCTAAAGATTTTCATGCAGATGGCCGCGATCGTGATAATTTTGAACGGGTCTACGTCTGAAATAGACAACATCTCTCTCCTCAACATTATGCATCCTTTTTTCAAGATTTGAACGCCATTGACGTAGTACTTTTTGATCTCTTTTCTGAAGTCAAACACCTTTCTGGCTACGATATCGTACCACTGGTAAAACTCGTCCCTTTCGTTTGACGTCATGCTGTCGACCCTTTAATACCTAGGGTGGGGGTACTTGTGTACTTTTGATTGGCTAGCGTGTTAAATAAATGTGGAGAAAAAGTCCAGAAAAGTTTGATCACATTTGCTATCATAAAATGATAAGATTTTACCTCCTTGAGCTATGATTTTAGGTGTTATGCCTTATTTGACGAGATGGTTCAAAAGGAGGTAGGAATCATACTCTATAGCGTTGTGTGCTATAAATCGGTGAGCTTTAAATTTCAGGCATTGAAACTTTTTGAAAAACTTGGCTACGCAAATATCGCCTGATGAAGTCCATCTCAAGCCAACCATGGTGATGCAGCAAATAAAATTTGCTATGTGTACACCAGTTTCCTATCCCACTTCAAAATCATAAAAAGCATACTTTCTGCCTGTCTTCCTTTTTCAACAGCTGAATATAACATTTGTGTTCAGTACCAACTTCCAACGACTGATTACAGTGTTGACATCAAGAAAAGGATCATGACACATCACCAGGTTACCCCCAAAACAGTAAGAAATGGTATTGCATTTACGATAAGGTGTGTCGGATGTCGGATAGATGTAAGCTTTGTGACGGTTGTAACAGTATAGGGAGTTTCATAATATTTTACACTCAGGACATTTGACTATATTTCGAGGGTGTTTGTGACCATCACTATAGAGACACACGTTACACTAATGGTCGCATTTAGGATTTCTTTTGACGTTGAAACCTGCGTGACAGTATGTGCATATTTACGACGTACCTAAAAGAGCAGCTAGTGATTTTACACCATAACAATGTTATTGATGTAAAAAGAGGTAGATTGTTTTGAGATGCGTTTTGTCTCCAGACTGAAAAAAGGAATATCCGGCCTTGTCCAGCGATCGGTTCAGCACCACGATTTTGCACTTTAAGAGACTTTCAAATCTCGTCACATCAGCAAAGCTAATCACCACATTCTCTGTAAAACCGGCATCGTGTCAATTCTGTTTTGCAGTTTTTTCCACTTTGGAGATGTTTTCTCTCAGGACTAAGAAGTTGAACTACGCTCAGTGCAAAGCAGAGATTGTTGTCGGTATTTTTAAAGACATATAAATGTTTCAACTTTTTTCATACAATATCAGAATTAAGCATGTTAGCTAGCCTCTGTGGAGGGTTAACAATCTAAAATATTAATTCACCCATTTGATTATAGAGTATGTTGAAATTGCTCTGCATGATTTTTTAAATGAGCCCACTGAACAGCTTGGGGTCAGACCTGTCTGGGAACGTATAGGCGATTAGGCGGCCCATTGCCTGGTTCAGGGTCATCCGCTAGTGCCCGTTCCACCACTCTCGAAATCTCCCAGGAAACTGGGGCGAATATTTGAGGTGTGGGGAGGATTAATTGAGGCTCGGGTTCTGTTCTTGTTGACTCCCACTGACAGGATAAGAAGTCTGGCTTGCTGTTCTTAGACCTTGGCCGGTAAGACAGGGTAAAATAGAAGCGCCCAAAAAACAGAGATTAGCAAGCCTGCCGAGCATTCAACCTTTGGGCTTGATGAATAGAGGCCAGGTTCTTGAGGTCTGTCCAGACCAGGAAGGGATTTTTGGCTCCCTCGAGCCAATATCGGCATTCCTCAAGCACGAGCTTGATGGCCAAAAGATCCCTGTCCTCCACGGGGTACTTATGCACCACAGGGGTTAAGCGGTGGGAGAAAAAGGAGCAGGATGCAACCTCTTCTCAGGGCCCAGGTGCTGGGACAACACCGCTCCAAGTCCGATGTCAGAGGCATCCACCTCCACAATGAACGGTTCCACTGGATCGGGTAGCTGCAATACAGGGGCCAAGATTAAAATATTCTTAATAATTTCGAAGGCTAACTGAGCAGAATTCTCTCACTTCTGTTACTATAACACATGTGTCGCTTCTTGAGGGTCATGTATGAGCTCGCCACATGCATCGACAATTGTAGGCAGCAGCGGAATAACGAGCGTCCCACCCTTGTTCCCCGCTATGCCGTTTCCCCTAAATCTAGACCCTTGTCGCGACTGTTAAACTAACTTGTCATCCCCGGGTTAGGGCTCCGGGAGGCGGCCGAGATATGGTCCCTAGGAGGGGTCTCTTCTTTGACGCCTGAATGGAGTGGGAGGCTCAGAGAACCTCCATGATTACTGTTCCAGGTCACCACCATGCCAAACCTGAAGGCCGTCCTCGGCCATCCCTGGCTGGTTGGGCAAAACCCCCACATCGACTGTTGGATGGGCTCCATAGTCAGTTGGGGTCTGATTTGCCAGACGGCGTGTTTGCTCCTGGCATGGTCCTTTCCCGCTAATGGGCATTAAGGGAACCGCCACAGTACTGTAATTGCTCGAAAAGCATCAGAAAAAAAAATGTGAATCCAAGAAATCTCTGCACAGCGCAAACCGGGTGGGGGGGTACCAGTCCTCCACCGATTTCACCTTTGCAAAGTTAACTCGAAAAAAGCCCTTCCCCACAATGAATCCAAGGAAGTAGATGGAAGGGGCATGGAAGACGAACTTCTCCAGCTTGACATACAGGTGGTTGTCGAGCAATAGATGGAAGATGCGTCTCACATGTAGTACATGCTGCTAAAAATGTGGTCCAGGTAGACGTAGTTGTATCGTCCGAGGGCTTCACGCAGCACCTCGTTGATAAAGTGCAGGAAGATGGCATTACACAGTACTTGTAGTGACCAGTAGGGGTGATGAAAGCTGTCTTCCACTTGTCCACACACCTTATGTGGATGAGATTATATGTGCTCCTAAGGTCAAGTTTAGAAAACACTGAGGCTCTTTGAAGGGACTCAAATGCCGTATTCATCAAAGGCAACAGGAACGGATCCTTGACAATTATGGAGTTTAGGCCGCGATAATCTATCCAGGGATGTAGGGACCCATCCTTCTTGGCCAGGAAGGCCGCTCCGGCTGTAGAGGAAGAAGGACAAGTAAGTCATAAATTGAGCGCCTCCTGGACATAATTCTTCATGGCAAGCCTCTCTGGCGCAGAGAGGGTGAACAAGCACCCTCTAGGGGGAAAGGTGTCAGGGAGTAAATTGATTGCGCGGTCGAATGGGTGGTGAGGAGGTAATAGTTGGGTACGGGATTTGCTAAATACCTCCCCCAGATCGCGATAATTCGGGGGTACCCCAACAAGATCATCTGGAGGCGAAGCATTCGCCTGCTCAGGCGGGATAGTGCTGGCCTGGAGCAAACACACCATCTGGCAAATCAGACCCCAACTGACGATGGAGCCCATCCACCAGTCGATGTGGGGGTTTTGCCCAACCAGCCAGGGATGATCGAGGACGGCCTTCAGGTTGGGCATGGTGGTGACCTGGAACAGTAATCGTTCCTGGTGATGGCCAATGGAGACTGTGAGGAGTTGGCTCTGATGGATCACGGGCCCCCCAGCTACAGGGCGAACATCCACGGTGACCATGGGGAGTGGGATGGACCATCTGATCAGGGGAATGCCCAGGTCGTGGACCAGTTCGCGGTCAAAAAAAAATATTGGCCGCCTTTGAATCCACGCAGACATGGAGGTTCTCTGAGCCAGTTTCCCACTATATTCAGGCGTCAAAGAAGAGACCCCTCCTAGAGGCCATATCTCGGCCGCCTCCCGGAGCCCTAACCCGGGGATGACTTGTTAGTTTAACAGGCGTGACAAGGGTCTAGATTTAGGGGACGCTCCTGTCCTGCTTAGTTGCATGGGCTCCTCCGAGGGTTCGGAGGATGCTAATGGCGGGTTGTGATGGGCATAGCGGGGAACAAGGGCAGCACGCTTCTTCTTCCGCTGCCGCCTACGGTTGTCGATGCATGTGGCGAGCTCATACATGACCTTCAAGAAGTGACACATGTGTTATAGTAACAGAAGTGAGAGAATCACAAGCAGCGAGGGGCCTGTCCAAACTCGAGCCCCCTGGCAGTGGCTGTGGCAAAGGAGGAAATGAAGCATCGCTGACCGGACCAAAACACTGACCCTAGCCAGTTATTTACCTCCAGAAATCCAAGTCTCTACCTTGGCTGACCCCTCTGAACAAACCTATTCGTTACAAACCTATCTGACCCTATCGGTGCGGGTGAAGGCACGAACAAAACGAACGGAGTTTTGAATAACCCATGTGACGACGTGACAATGAACACCGGAAGCGCCAGCCATTTTAACGGGTAATCCAGGTGAACGCTGTTCCACCCAATGAGCCGGAGGTGGTACAAAAGAGGTCTTGGTTAGTAGTGATTCTTGCTTAATGGTGTTGCAGTTTCTGGAGCCTTTCAGAAAAGGTGTGTGTATATACTGACATATCATGTGACACTTGGATTGCACACAGGTGGACATTTCACTAAGCACGTGACTTCTGAATGTAATATATATATTTCTAATTTCACCAACTTAGACTTATTTGTGCAGCTGCATCACATGCATTTCAGATAAAAAACTATTTAAACACAGGTTATAATGTAACAAAATAGGTAAAAAGCCAAGGGGTGAATACTTTTGCAAGGCACTGTAAATAAATATTTCACATGAAACATCTTTCATGTGATATACTCACAACAGGTTTCTCATTCTTATCCTGAAATGGAGTAAAATGGAAATACAACCCCTGTTATATATGAAGCTGATTTGTTGAAAAGCAAACTGTCATTTTCTTTGCACCTTTCCTAGAAACCACACACTCAAATTTAATCATAGCTCTTTGCCAGCAGACTGTAGTGCACCATGCACGAACCCCTTCCCAGATTGGCATGGCAGCGTTAGGGAACAGCAACTTAGCAAGTTCAGAAAGGCCAACTATTAAGTTTGACAGGCTAAACTCTTCAAAGCACCATCATCTCATTAGAGCTCACCGCAGTAGTCGGAAATAAATAAATAACCTTTTAATAAAAAGCACATGGGGAAAAAATTAAATATTCTGACATTCAGTTTGTCTAACAATGTACCGGCTGCATGGGATTTTAAAACATGAAAATGAATCTCTCTCTCTCAACTCAGACATTTTTGTTCCCATATCATTAGAACATGTCTTCGTGATTTATCATTGTCAAGTGTATTGGGAACCTTTGTGTTTCATAACAGTTCACAGTATTCTTTCGAACAGACAGCTTGTTCTGGTAATAAGACATGTATTAGACAGTCAGTAAGGCAAAATCAGACAAGACATTTTTCACAAATATAAGCTGTGAATGTAAAAAGGCAGCAGCAGGAAGTGAAAATTGTTTAACAAGAATGTCTATTTTATGTTTAGGCACAGATAGAATTGTTGAAAAAATATAACTAATTTAAGTACTATTTTCACGGATTATCTTCACTGATTTATTAACACATTAATAATTTAACATTTAAATATGAGATAGTTGGTATAACATTGTTTCATTATGTTATTATTCGACTAAAACATAAAAGGTAAGACACCTTTTGCAGAATCATCACAAATTTATTATGAAACATACCAAAATAAAAATAATGGTATTAATATATAAAACAAATAAAAGAAAAACCTAAAAACAGCCCTCGTGGAATATGACCGCTGCAGGAGACGAGTTGAGCCAGAGGACTGACCCCCAGACTCCTCAGGTCAGGACAGGTGCATTTATGAACCTGGAAATCCACTGTGTCAGCTGTTGTTTAGAAGCACTGGTGGTGCTGGCTTTGCCGACAAACCCCGGGTGGGAGGCTCACTCCACAAACACACACACAAAACAGAAATTAACAAAAGGATGGTGGCCTGGTTATTGAGCCGGCGGCTCTCACCAAGCTCTGTGGTGGAGTGGAATGTCCTTCCACACCTCGGCCACCAGAGGGGGCCAGAATGTGAGGTAGGAGATGGTGTTGGCTGGTTGGAAGGCGAAGGAGAGGGCAATCTGTAACACCAATCATCCTGGAAGCTGAACTGTGCTTCTACGGTGTGGTTGGTACAGTAGCGTAGCCAGTGTCGGCGTAGCCACCATCATCACCGCTAAGAGCATCATCCGACTTCCAGGTTTGGTGTGGCGCAGCGCAAACGCGTCTGACTCAAACGTTGTGAGTTAACGGTTTGAGCCCTGGGTCACACTCACTTCCTGCAGCAGTTTAGCTACCACAAGGCTTGATTTTTCCTTTTCCTTTTTTATTTTCAATCATTTATAACCGCTGTCTTTATTTTATTCTGTTTTAATTAACTCATGTTGACTCTGCATTTGCGGCTTAACCTTTTTATTTTGTCCTGTCTCCCACATGACAATTTAGTTTTATTTGCCTCTGTTCCCACTTTTTTGAGTAAGTTCAAGCATCAGGCTTTAGATGTGTTTTGTGGTCTAAAATCTCACTTCCACAATACTTACAGGAAAAAATCTAAATACTACCAGAAGTAGCAGATAAATATTAATTTATTGTCTATCACTACATCACACAATAAATGAGTGCTCCTAGGTAACCATTGACTAGCCCTGAGTTTGGTGTTCTTTTATATTACCAAGGTGTCATAACATTTTGTCTTATTTTGAGTTTTGCTTTAGGCTCTGGTTACATCATGTGTTTCTATTCTATACATTCTGTATAAGGAGTCATATGCATCCATGCTCTAGGTTGAAATGCTCTTGATTGACAAGCCCAACTGCCCTATTATTTCTGGAATCATTCTTGCACATCAACTTCAACATATAAGCATTAAACATTAGTTATGTCATTATAATATGTAATTTTTAAGTTATATACTTGACTAATTTATAATCATACCTGTTATTCGTTCCACCTTGCCCTCGACTGTTTTGCGCCCTTGTGTCGGCCGGTTTTTCAGTCCATTGTGTTTTCATTGGTCAGGTTTTGTTTTCTGTCTTTTCACTTCACGTAAATAAATCCTTTGTTTCCACCATGTCCGTGTCTGAAGTGAGTGTGTGTGCAAAGTCTGGGTTCTTCCTCGCCACAACTCCTAACACACAGGAACAATGAAGTTCAGTGATGTTGTTTGCTGAAATAAACTCTTCTACAGCTCCCAGAATTCATGTAGACAGTCCATCCGGCTACCCCACAAAGTTCTTATTGGGATGACTTCTGGACTGAGGTAGACACGGTTTTGAATTTTATTTTATTCAAAGCGTGGAGTAACATTTGAATTACGTGTTAATCTTACCACTCATTACAGTTTAGGTCTTATCTGCGAATTACATGTAGCGTTCCTAGTTACATTACGAGACTGATTTGAGGTTGCGAGTGTAGGTTTTGCCAACTGCTCATGTGTGCGTAGGTGCGACGTATTGTTTGTTTGTTAACCTGCATTTCAAAGCGTTATAGTATCTCTAGTTATTCTGGTTATTGAATCTCTCTTCCATATCGACCTCGAATTACTTGGATTATCCCTTACCTGCTTTGTTTGCCAGGAGTTTTTTGATAAATAAAACTTGCTTTTGTATCCTACACAGCGAGTTTTGAGCAAAGCATACCCAACCAAGAGCAGAAAATGGACAAACTGGTTCCACTTGTGCAAAGTTTGATGCAGCATGCTACTATCCCTGCTAACTATCATATCGTTCCCAGAACGATATGATAGTTCCCCAGGAACATGTAAGAGTTTTTTAATGCAATGCACCTTATACATAACTCATAATGCTGCTCAGTTCCATAGTGAGATGGATAAGATCCACTTTGTGATGTCTCTTCTCACTGGCAAAGACAAAGAGTGGGCTACTGCCCTGTGGTCTAAAGCAGTCTTTGACCACAACCCTGCAAGGCAAAGAAGTGGGCTTACAAATGTGTGAACTCAAACAAGACACACGTACTGCGGTTGCTTATGTGCTTGATTTCCACACGCTCACTGCAGGAAGCGGCTGGAGTGAACCGGCGTTGAAAACTGTCTTCCAGAAAGATCTGCGTGACAACCTTCAGGACGATTTAGTTTTTCGAGGTCAGGATATGACTCTCGATGAGTTAATTGATGCCGCCATCGCCCTCAAAAACCTTCTGCGTGAACTAGAAAGAGCTCGTCTGACCACCGAAGAGAAACAGCGGAGGCATAGGGAAGGGCTTTTTTTGTATTGCGGCCAAGCTGGCCATAGATTTGTTTCCTGTCCGACCCATCCCAGTACTGGAGGGACGGCAGAGGTGAGAGTATCCCAAGTCTCTGTTCTAGCTCAACAAATGAATATCTCTGTACAGATCATACTAGGATCTAATGAGTTCTCTGCCATAGTCCTTGTAGATTCAGGGGCTGCAGGGAACTCCATGGATGTGGAACTAGCTAACAAACTCCAGATCCCTTTATACCCATGTCCGTCCTTTAGGCAACGAAACTGTGTCTCACCGAACAGAGGAACTCTCCCTCCAAGTTGGTCTGTTCCATCATGAAAAACTGTCATTTTTCATTTTAGAATCCCCTGATAACCCGTTAATCTTGGGCTATAGCTGGCTAGCTTTACACGACCCCCTAATATCTTGGAAACACAGAAAAAATCTCCAATGGAGCAATTTTTGCCAAAGTAATAGTTTTTCCCTACCCTGTCGTGCTACTACTTTAGAGAGCCCCGATATGACTAACTCCGGATCAATTCCCAATTGATGTGTTTAGCAAGGAGCGAGCTGCCCAACTACCCCTGCACCCACTCGCAGTCGGGTTTACCCCCTTTCAGAAAGGAAACCCAAGCCCTTGAGACATACATCAATGAGGCCCTAGCCATGGGACATATTAGACCCTCCACCTCCCCATGTGCTGCTGGGTTCTTTTTTATTGAAAAAAAGAGGGAGTCTTTTTTTTTTTGGTCTTCGTCCATGTATCGACTACAGGGGCCTGAATGCTATCACCTAGAAGAATCCCTACCCACTGTCCTTAGTTCCTTTGGCCCTAGAAAAGTTGAGGAATGCTCAGTGGTTCACGAAACTGGACCTCAGAAGCGCATACAACTTAATCCGCATCAAGGAAGGAGACAAATGGAAAACGGCTTTCGTGACCACTCGGGACATTACGAATATTTGGTTATGCCGTATGGACTTTCCGGCTCTCCCTCAGTTTTCCAGGCCTTTGTCAATGAAGTGCTTAAGGACATGATAGACAGATGGGTCATAGTGTATGGATGACATCTTGTTTTTTTTCTTCCTCTTTTGAAGAACATGTCTGCCACAAAAACACTTAGTTAAAACCTTTGTGTTATTTGTGGTCTGTTTCTCCTCCGTGTCCTAATCCTATAGTGTTTCTGTCTAACCCTAGACTAGGGCGTAACACAAATTGCAAAATAAATTGTGTGGAATATTGTTTGCTAACTTGTTAGAGGTGATCAAATTTGAGCACTCAGCTGGTTGAAAATGGGATATTACCTGATATGGAAGGGGCTCTGGGTGTTGCTTTAAGTCTTTCACTGGGACCATTATCTGAGAGTGTTGCAGATACTGTAACATGTACTGCACTGATCTCTGCCCAGAACGCTGATAAGACACTAGCTCCCTGTTTCTGTTTAGCCTTAGAAAAGACAAGGAACTTAAAAGGCCATTTTCCATACTTTATTATGGATAAAGTGTTGATGAGGTCCTGGTTTTCAGTAAGTTCTAGCAATGAAATAAATGCTGTTGAAAAGATTGTAGCTCCTTTTCCAAATAGGTCCTTAGTTTTTGTATAGTTTTTGTAGCTCATGATTTCTTTAGCCCATCTTTCTGTTCACCTAGGAACATTTGTTTTGCAACATTTGTTTTGGCCCTCTCTTAAAATGATCACCTGTTATTGCTGAACCAAATGCATACATGCCAAATGGTTGGAAAGCCAAATCAGCACCACTTTATCCCATACCTGTTGTAGGAGAGCCATTTAAAATATTATAAAATATAAAATACTATTTATTGTGTAGGCCCTTTGCCAAAAACTTGATCAGGAAACTGTTAGCCTTTAACAATCATGTGTGCAACAACCTGATTTCCAGAGCATATTGTTTTGAAACACAAAAAGGATTGGGATGAGGGAGTACCTCACATTTTGTTTGCAATTAGGGATACAATACAAGAATCCCTCTGGTTCAGCCCAAATGTTTTGGTCTGTTCGTGGCCCACGTGGAGTCCTTTATGAGCAGGGGTTATCTTGAACAAAGCCCTATTTTAGCAGCCTCTGATCACCATAGAAAGACTCAGATTTGTCATGTGAATTTGTTGAAGCCCTATTTTAATGTTAGTTCTGTTTATACTGGTGTTCTTTCTGAGACTTTACCTGCATGATACATGCCTAAAGTGCTAGTTCTCACTTCAGTAAAGAAATATTCTCCTGAATGTGATGACATTCATCTAGGTTGCAGTCTTGTTTCTTGCTTTTGTTTCCCTGTTGCATCTCTCTGACTAAGCTGCTCAGTCTGAGATTAAATATCTGATTGATAAATTTCCTTACACTCTTTTCTGATGTTCTATCCCTCACCTCAGTTCTGGAACATGACAATGTTGATAGACCTTTGCCCATCAAACAACATCAAATGTGTACTCTTAAATGCTGACACAAATGATTTACTGGAAAATAATATTGCTGTAAAAATAAAATAAACGCTGTGACTGTTCCTGACTCATTTCTACTTCCTTGATTAGAAGACCAGGATCAGATTTCCTCATGCAAATTTTTCAGTAAATTTGATCCTCTAAAAGGCTACTGGGAAGTTTCCCTTACTACTCGTGTTTTTGAAATCTCTGCTTTTGCTACACCCGATAGATTCCTACAATATATGGTAAGTTTTTTTTGTATATGCAGCTGTAGGTCTGTGTTCCAGGATCCAGTGGATCCAGTTGACTGTGTATGACTTTTGGGCCGATATTGTGACTAACTGATTTAGTTTTGCTGATGTTTATGTCATCTATGTTTATGCTAGATAGGGAATTAAGGAAGCAACTTGTCTTTAATTTGTGTTTTCTTTTTATTTAGGGAAGCTAGTTTGGGTGTGTATTAGTTAGTTTGTTTTTGCTATCACACAGTTTGTAAATACACTTGGTTAAAACCTAATTCATTTGTGTTATTTGTTGTCTGTTTCTACTCCGTTTCCTAATCCTTTAGTGTTGCTGTCTAACCCTGGATTAGACTGTGACAGCATCTACAGAGAGAGTTCTGGGCAATGATGAGGAACACATAAGCATACATAAGGGAAATTGTTCATCTACAGTTAATGGTATGTATTGCCAGTTTGTGTCCAAAGATTAACAAAAGCAAGATTGCCCTGTGTCCGTGTGGGTTTCATCCTGGTACTCTGGTTTTCTCGCACAGTCCAAAAACATGCATTGAGGTTAATTGGAAACACTGTACTGTCCTGTTGGTAAATAGTAGGGTTGAGTCATGACGAGCATCTGGCATACAACCGGTACCAAGCCGATACGTAAATGTCAATATTAGTAAGGGGCATATGGACTTGGGACTGAAACCAATAAAAAAATCAAATACTCAGCGTGTACCCAATCAAACAGTGTAACATGGTACAAGAAACTGACCTACTATAAACACTAAAAGTCTGTAGCATTCTTAATTGAGGTTGCATACCAATTAAAGCATGAACAAGAAGTATAAAGATTATTGACTTTGTGAAATTCTCCTAGAACAATCTACAGATATGCTGCTTTCTGGGAGTAATGAAATGCATCAACCACAGCACAAGAGACACAAACCAACATCAACAGATGAGGAGATACCTCAGGTCCAGTGCAAAAAGGCCTTCCTTAATAGGTTAACTTACACATTACTCTTTTCTTTATTGTTATTTGCTGTAAAATTATAATCTTAATTACCTTTGTTTCTGCCAGTTCAGGGCTGGAGCATTGTTTGTAAATACAATGGTTGGCGCTTTCCGTTCGAGGTTGGTAGTTTGTCTTTTTCCCGTTTCCTTGTTTTTTTCTGTTTTTCGTTATTATGAGTCAGTGTTTTTCTCGTTTTTTCCTTGTTTGGTCTCTTCCTTGTTTTTATTTGCTACTCATCGGTCTCTTCCCCTTCTGCTCAAGTCTAGTTCACAGTCTCTCTGGCCGTTGCCCTGTTGTTATCACCAGCTATCCGGTTCCGATTTACCAGCTGCCCTGTTCTTGGAGTTGGCATCTGCAGCGTGGATGATGTCACTGCCCTGCAGGTTTCCAGTTCAAGTCATCAGCTGTGCTGACATGGATCGCCACTTCTCCAGTGATTCGCTACAGCTAGCAGCCCTGCCAACATAGATCTTCTTCTGTGATCTATTCTAGCCAGCAGCTGCACCAACGTTGATCACCGCTTCTCTAGCGATCTGGTCCAGACAGCATCCACACCAACGAGACTCTCTGTCTGTCACACCGCTGCTACACTCATCAAGCCAGTCCTCCAGTCTCTAGTGCCACTGTCCGTGGTGCAATTGATATACCAGTCCTTCAGTGGACCCCGTCCCTTGTCCGTCACTCATGTGTTCAGTTGTGGTCCATTCAGGTTCCATCCGAACATCCGGTCAAGGTTCGGTCTGTTTGTCCTGAGGGTTTAGCTGATTTTCTGCTCATACCGGTTACATCTGTCAGTCCTGTTGAGGTTTATTTCACTCCCGCTCTGTCTGGGAGTGAAGTCAACTTTAAGTTTGTTCCCGTTTTGTTCGGGGTCCAGGTCATGGTTCCGTCAATACCAGTCCCATCCAGACACTCTGATCAAATACCCGTTGGCCCCGGTCCCATCCGGGGGTCCGAGTTAGTTTCTGTTAGTTGCTGCAGTCCAGTCCGGAGGTATGACCCCATCGAGGTTCAGTCCAACCCGGTTCCGTCCAGGAGTGAAGTCAAAGTTGTTTCCATTCCAGTTCCATTAAAGGATCAAGTTGCAGTCCCGTCTAGGCATTGAAGTGGCTCTGGTTTCCGTCCGGAAGTCTGACCCAGTTTCCGTCATCTCCCGTCCCACCCAGAGGTCTGACCTCGTTTCTGTCTGCTCTGATTCCGTCCAGATGGCCGACACAGTCCCCGTTGACTTTGGTCCCGGCCGTAGTTCCGATCTCGTTTTCGTCAGCTCCGGTCGCATCCGGAGAACTGACCCAGCTTCAGTTGAGTCCGGTCCCATCCGTGGTTTTGATTTGGTTCACTGACATGGATTCTCCAGTGATCCATTCTAGCCAGCAGCCACGCTGATGTGGATCGCCGCTACTCCAGTCATCCAGTCTAGCCAGCAGCCACACAGCCACACAGCTGCTTTTACCTTACCCAGGCCAACAGGTCATTGATATTTTGTTATTGTTATGCTCAATAATCAAGGTCAGGTAAATAAAGAAGTTTAAAATCTGTTTTGTGTGTATTGCACGTTCAAACATTAATAATATTCCACAGCTGGTTAATTGTATTTTTCATTTTGTGTAAGTGTATATAATGACAAATAATAATAATAATAATAATAATAATAATAATAATAATAATAATATGCTTCAGTTATTTTAGAATAGTTCAGATGTTTGTATGGTATAATGAAGAACAATTATAAACATGACGTACGTTTTTTTTTTACATTTTATTGAAAAATCCATCCAGTTTATGCAGGAATGCATGTCTCCTGGATCACTGGAAGAAGTTGCTCTTGGAGGATGTTTTGATATCGTTTCTTATTAATAGCAGTGTTCTTAGGCAACATTTTAAACTACTTCCCTAGATGAGAAGTGACCCCACACATGAATGCTCTGAGGATTCTTCACTGATAGCATGACACAGGTCTCTCCTGACCATCATTTTTCCAGATGTCTAAAAGGGCTTCATCAGAGAGAACTAGCCCAGTTCAATGGAGTTAAATTATTTTATCTGATAACATTCTCAAAATGTTGCCTAATGATGCATGATGGCACACCATGTCACAAGTATGACATGAAGTGATCACCAAGTGGCTCGGTGAACGAAACATGGTCATTTTGGGTCCAGGGAACTTCCCAGACATTAATCTCAACAAAAACCTGTGGTCAATCATCAAAAAGAGGGTGGACAAACAAAACCCCAGAAACTGGGAGCAGTGCAAGCACTGAATAGGCAAAAATTGGTTGCTATAATTTAAGATGTCCAGAAGCCGATGCGAAATACAAAAGTCTTAAAGAAGGCTCAATGTCGTAAAAATTATGTTTTTTATATATTTTGCTTAAACTGGATGTATTTGGCAATAAAATGTTGAATAACATATTGACATAAGAACAACTTTTCTTCATCATACGATATAAACATCTGAAAAAGTTAATAAGTGCCACTCTCAAAACTTTTGTCCACAACTGTACAGATGGGAATAATTTATGATTTGTCAAAAAGCATGTGAAGATATTTGAATATATTGACTCATCCATGCATCACTACCTTATCGTGGTGGAGGGGTTTGCGTATGTGAATGATCTTAGGAGCTATGTTGTCCGGAGCAAAAGCTCCTGGTAGGATCTCCCAAGGCAAATTGGTCCTAGCTGACAGGTCAGACAAAGTGTGGTCCACATAACCCCTATGAAAAAGAGAAAAAGGACTCTGTGTACCCTGCCAGGTTTAGGGTTATCGGGGCCCCACCCTGGAGCCAGGCCCTGGGAAGCAAGCGTCTGGTGGCCAGGCACTCACTAATGGTGCCCGACCGGGCCCAGCCCGAAGAAGTTACATGGGTTTCCCCCTTCCATCGATCCACCACCGAGGGAAGGAGCAGTAGTAGGGGTTCGGTGCATTGTGAATCGGGTGGTAGCCAGAGACAGGGGCCTTGCCATTCTGTTCCTCGGTTGCTGAAGCTGGCTTTTGGAACTTGGAGCCTCAGCTGATGCGAGAGGTCGAGAGATACCGGCTAGATATAGTCGGGCTCACCTCAACACATACTTTGGGATCTGTATCCAATTTCCTTGAGAGTGGCTGGACTCTGATACTTGCCCACGGTGAGAAGCGTCGAGCAACGAGCGTTCAACACTCATGTCTGCAATTACAGTGAGACCTGGAGGGGTGTGATTGGGAGTAATGGCCTCTCCAATCAGAACCCAAGTGGTGTTTAGCTGGTGGACTTCTGTGCTAACCATGAATTTTCCATCACGAAAACCATGTTCGAGCACAATGGTGTCCAAAAGTGCACATGGCACAAGGGCACCCTAGGCCGTAGTTCGATGATTGACTCGGGTAAAGACAGGAGCTGAGCTGTCAACTGATCACCACCCGGTGGTGAGTTGGATCAGGTGGCAGGGGAAGATGCCGGTCAGACTGGGCAAGCCCAAACATATAGTGAGAGTTTGGTGGGAACGTCTGGCAGAAGAGCCCGTCAAACAAGTTTTCAACTCTCACCTCCAGGAGAGTTTCAACAACATCCCGGGAAGGCGAGGGACATTGAGTCCGAATGGGCCATATTCCACTCCTCCATTGTAAAGGCGGCTTACTGGACCTGTGGCCGCAAGGTTGTTGGTACTTGTCGTGGCAGTAATCCTCGAACCCGGTGGTGGACACCCCAGGTAAGAAATGCAAAGGAGGATTCCTATCAGGCATGGTTGGTCTGTGGGACTCCAGAAGCAGCTGACAGGTACCAACAGCCCAAGCAATCTGAGGCTTTGGTTGTCACCGAGGCAAAAACCCGGGTGTGGGAGGAATTCGGTGAGGCCTTGGAAAGTGACTTTCAGTTGGCTTCAAGAAGATTCTGGCAAACCGTCAGGTGAATCAGAGGAGGGAAGCATCTTGCCACTAAATCTGTATATAGTCGAGGTGGTGCACTGTTTCCTTTAACTGGGGATGTCATTGGTCGGTGGAAGGAATACCTCGAGGACCTTCTCAATCCCATCAACACACCCTCCAGTGAGGAGGCAGAGCCTGGGGACTGAGTGGAAGGCTTTTCATTACTGTGGCTAAAGTCGCTAAGGTGGTTAAAAAGCTCCTTGTGTTAGGACACGAGCGAAAACGCACACGCAACTCCGATGTAAACACGGAAGTCATCCGTGAGCGTCAGTCATTGCCCAGCAATCGCGGGTGGTTCGGCTCCGCCCCTACACCTGCAGCTGATTACCGCGTC